>JAOEGS010017536.1:115840-150644 GCA_025447755.1 Corythornis vintsioides
CTGTTGTGAAACACTTTCCCTTTTCAGTTTCTGGCTCCATGAGTCATCCCTCTTCTGGAAAGCTCATAAGAACAATTTGAGGAAACTCCCTGTGCAGATTTGGGGAATTCTGGCAGAATGGATGATCCCAGGTACTCCCATGGGCACTCCCGGGCTCTTCCACATTGGTGGTAGTAGAGATGAGCACAAGAATGGTAATGGGAGCCCTTAGGCTTCAGTGGTTTTCCATCTGAAACAGCATCCTTGATCAGCCAGATGGTTGCCAGTCACAGCAAAACACTTTTAACTGCAGAAAGGAAATAATCAAAGACTAGATCAACTGATAAAACTGATCAAAGGGCTGCAGCATTATAAGAGAAAATGCCACCTGAGGAAAATTATGGCAAGAAAGCCAAAGGCATAGAAAATAGACCTCAACCAAGCAGATCTGGAGGGCTTCAGCTGGAAAAGCACCCAGGCAGTTAGTACTTTAAGTCAACACCACCTTTACTCTGTCTTTGTGCTGTAGGAAGCAACTGTAACATACTATGAAAACCTTTGGCTTCAGACCTACAGGGAATGAATGCATCACAAAGACTAACAAAATCATCTGGTTAGAAAAAGCACATTATCTTCTGCAAACAGGCTGAGCCCTCATCAGTGGACAGATGATGTCAAACACTATTGTGGATGACTGTTGCCAGTGTAGCATATGGATCTCAAAGCCCTACTCTATATACTCTTAAGTTTATGATAGGTTTCTGCATCGATACTGGGTGCTCCTCCCAAAGTCAGCATTGACTGGTGGCACCAAAAGCTGTTTTGAGGTATAGATGCTGACCTGAGGAGCTCTTCTGCCTCCCTACTTAAGCTGAATTAACTCTGGTCCACAAGAAAAAATATTGTTGCCCTCAAGACCTGTACTTTGAAGTCCCCCAACCTCTTCTCCTCAGCCACAGAGTTTTCTCAGAGGGACCAGAAAAGGGACTTACCTAACAGTTGCCAGGAAAATAAAAAGCAGATACAGAAATCAATGAGGATTTTCATTTCAAAGAGCAAATGTTCCTCACAGATCACCCTTGGCCATCACATGCTGTGGTAGCCATGAAAAAATTAGTTTAAATTTTTCCCTTTTTCAAAGATGTAGCATTTTCCCCAGCTCAGACTCTTTGAAGCACGTCAGTTACCTGACAACATCGCTGGATTTTCTGCTCTGTTTTCTGCTATGCCAGGCCCTGCTGTCTGCACTAAAAGGCTTTTTCCTGCTTATTCTTTGCCAACATTTTACTGAGCCATGATACGGTCACTTCTGACAGTACCCCAGGTGCAGCACTGCAGACTTTATGAGTGGATTTTACGCTCCCATTAACAGAGACCAAACAGACACATAGATAATTCATTGCCAATAATTTTACAAGGTTAAGTTTCAGTTACAAGCCTTACTCTGCTTTATTATCTGCTCCTCAGCTAGGACAACAACAACTAGTAGTATGCAATTAAAAAAAAGATTAGCAGTTATCATCTGTATCTTCTTTTAAGCCAAATTTTGATTGTGGGTTCCTTGCAAACGTTAAGTCACCTTAAGCATAAGCTAACACCCCTGCTGTGTTCTTCAGGGAAACAGATATCCTCAGGCATGAGATACCATCTGACTCTGGAACAAACAGCCCTTTCCTGATCTCATCTCATTTCTGACCACTCCCTAAAAGCAATGCCAGGATGACTCCTAGTCTCAGGTGAAATGGCAGGACATATAAGGACATCTGCTGGTTTTACTCTGGGTTCTTCAGGTAAGATACAGCTCCATCTATTTCAATGCACTATAACTACCTCACTAAACTACTTCAAATTTCTAAAGGATTTGAAAGAGTCTGAAACATTTTTTAAGTTGCTGTTGCTACATCTTCATTTGTACTCTAGTCAAGCAGGTTAGGGGCAGTGCAATGTGTTTGATTACACTCCCACTACAGGTAGTTAGTGTTCTAACTACCAGGACAGCTAGAAAAGAACAGAAGAGCCAACAGAGGCCCAGACTGGTGGATCTCAGGAATACAGAGAAACCAACTCCAAGGACTAGATTTTTATTTTATGATGCTTTTCTTCCTTTGGTGATGATTTACCTGCTTCCAAGTGGCAACTTGCTGCGATTGCTGTTTGTGGTAGATGGTTCCTGTTGCTCTTCCTCACGAGATGACAGTCTCTGGTAGTCCTTTCTGAGGAGTATCTGGGCTCCTCTCTTTTAATAATGAGGGGAAAATTTATCAGAGGGGAAAATAGAGATTTGCAGCTTCCACATTTTGAAGACTACAACTATGACAGCAGCTGCAGTGACAATGAAGAGTTTATAAATCTTATGGTCTCATCAGGACCATCAACTGCTTCCTCAAACATTAAGCGAATGTTCCTTGCACAAGGCTTCAAACATCTGTAAGCCACAGGGATCTGAATCAGATCAGAACTCATCTCAATTTTTTCACACCAAACATGGGCTGCAGAGTATGAAAGGGAATCCTCAACTGCTTTTAAGAGTTGCTAGCTCCCAGTAAATATTACTATATCATTACCCAGTGAGCCTAGAAGAATGAATAGGCTCATCCTTGAGCCCAGTGACAGAGGACTGAAGAAAAACACCACTTTTTATTCCAAAACTTACAGAAGACAAGTTTTGGTCACCTGAGAAAGGTAAAGACTACTTTAAGTCTTTCTACATTTTTTTAACTAAACTATTTTTCAAAACCTTTCTCCTTACCTCCCCCTGCACTTACTTTCCAATACACCTTCACCTTCAAGCTGTGGAGAGCAGATCAACACAAACCCAGGTTAAAACTGAGCTTTTGTGACAAGTAGACAGTGTGAATTGATCATTGTCTTGAAGAGCACTAAAATTACTAATACTGAAAGACATTACCCCCATATAGGTCTTCTCTGAATGTACTAAACCATGAATAATTCCCTTTTTTTTTTTTTTACTCCCTAATAGTTTTGTTCACATTATTGTGCTTTTGCAATAGCCCAGAAAGGAAAAACACTGCAGGGGGAGCAGTTTGGAGTAGTTACTGTTACAGACCTACATTTTGTTTCCAGAAAGACTTAAACTAAATGCCAAGTAGTCAGATCGCTTTTCATAAAGCAGCCATTCTGAGCAAAGAACCAGTAGCAGCATAGTTTTATGTTAAAAATTACTGTGCTTTCCTCCTAGTTATTTATTCTTAAGCTGCTGGTATTTTGCTTGACTGACTGGAGTTACTCTTTCTTCCCAGTTATTCACCACTGTTGCCCATAATCTAAAACATATTTCTTGTAGAAGAGAAATCCTTGGGAGAGATCACTAATTTAAGAGACTAGTATGTAGATTAATACCCTTGGTTAAATCTCATTCTTCCCTGGTGATGAATTAATGAAGCTTTTCAAATGACAGGAAAAAAAAAAAAACCATTCACTGGCAACTGCAGAGCCAGAGCAGCACAAACTCCTCCCTGGCAAACCCATGTTACCCACCAGTGAATTTTGTTTCTTGCTTGGTGAAAAAAAATGCTTGTCCTGTTTTAAAGCTTCCTCATGCTTTTCCATTCCAGCTCCTAAATGAACAATTCTCATTATGATCTCCCACTTTCAAATGCCATCAAGCCAAACAAAATTGGGTCAAAAGGGCACATAAAAACACAGGAGTATGTTAATTAAACCAATATGGATTAAGACCAACAGACAGAACATTTTGCTTCTCGCTCCCCTTATCTCCAAGTATGTGAGAAGCCTTTAGAGCAGAGTACCTGTGATTAATAGTTGATGAAAATTTAAATCTTAATGTCTCTTTAGAATAAGACACAGACCTTTCATCAGTCACTGTACAGCGAGGTAACAAAGCAACAGTCCTACTAAGTGTAAGACAAATCTAACTAGGAAATGTATGAAACAGTATTAGAAGTGCTGGAACCCTTGACATTGTAAACTTTTCTATTTTTAACAGAGAAATATCTGTTAAAATAGAAAGTATGAAAATGGTATCTCACTGAAATAAATACTGCTGTTGTTTAGGTGGTGCTGCAGAAGCACAGTTTTAAAGTTTTAAAGACAAACTGAAAATTTGGGCAATGTGTAAGCCAGCATTTACCATACTTGAGACACTTTTCATTGAAAAAATTAAATAATACTGCACTTTTATGGTCTATGACTTTTTCATTCTGAGCTGTACCACAAGTCTGAAGAAATCAGGATTTTACTACAGAAGAATGGGTTTGAGTGAGCTTTTCTGATACTGGTTGTGTAGTCTGCAGGAAAACATGACCATTAAATTGTGTCTTTGAAGTTTTATAATTCATGTTTAAGTGTTTAAGACTTGTCTAAAAGAACTTGAGGTGCAAAATTACCCTCCATTCCCCTAGAGGATAACCAGTATTTCATACTTTTTTTTTTTATAAGGGAGCTTCTTCATGTGTAACAGCAGATGAAATACAGGTTTAGAAAGTTACTGAAAGTTTTAGGTCACAAGCTACACTTGTGCCTCATTCTGAAGGTGAAGACCACTCCTTCACTGGCTTCATAAATCACCTGTGCAACAGGAACTACAAGCATCCTTTGACAGGATTTGGCACAGGTGGAAAAAACAGGTGGAAATCCAACCTGATGTGAACAGCCCCATCCCCTGAATCACTGGACTGGCAGTGCCTCTTCTGCACTGTGCAGGCAGTGCCTTTGGAAGGTGAGCCTCATTTCATAAAAGGTGAAAAGGGCAAAATACAAAATGTACTTGCCCCTTACTGAAGTGGTATTACTGACAGAAATGGCACAAACATCTGTGCTTCCAAGGCAAGAGGAGGAAAAACCCCTTTGAGATGCAGTATTCTGTACTTACAACAGGTAGCTTGACCACATACACCTACCTTTGGCTGAAAATAAGAGAAGACAACACATGGGGGTTTTTTTTTTAAGGTCAACTTGTATTGAAAATATCTCTGTAAAAACACCTGAAATACTACAAGGTACTACCAATACAAAACAGATCAATATTAACTTTCTTTAAACTGTTAAACTTTATTATAAATTAAAATTTTCTTTACAAAAAAATTGCACATATTTGACCACTCTTAGGTTCTGATGCACTGGCATTTGCAATAGTTTCTTTAATCTTCAAGTTTAATAGTCTCTGCCATGGGTCCAATGCAGAAAAGGGCAGCAAGCAACCCTCTTAGAGCCTTCAAGTGCAAGAAGCATACTTGTGGCCACGGCAGTTACACTTCCCTTAAGAGCGGCTGCTTTTGTTTTAAATCCTGTAATGAAAAAGTCTCAAAAAAAAAAAAAGGTTTAAAAAAAAAGGAAAAAACCCCAAAATGGACTACTTGCTTTTTATACTGTAAACACAGCCCAGTAAATTAATCCCAAACACAGAGCTCTCAGGCATCAGCGAGAGTGTCAAGTGAATCAGGAACGGCAAAACAAAGAAAACAGAAAAGAAAAACATTAAAAAAAAATAATAAGAATAAAGTCTGTCATTTTGATTAACTATACTTACGTAGATGACGTTATGAGAATCTGGCAGGGCCCAGAAGCAAGGCCAGACAGGGAGTTCATTTTTCCAGAGGAGGGTGATGTTAATTGTTTCCAGGTTGAAGGAAAGCAGATTGGAGACTTGATATGCTCAGCAATACTCATCTGCCTTACACAGATCTTAGGCATGGAGCAGCCTGAAGAATCATTCACCTGATTTTGGCATTTAATAGGGCTTAGGGCTGACCGTGCCCAGTTCAGAGATTCTTGCTTTCTGTTCTGTAAGTGTTTAAATTTAAAAGCTCATCTAGGCTGACTCCAACCTCTTGGCACTTGGAAACTAGTTTTCTCAGGTTATCAGTTTTACCTCCTCCTGAAGCTTCAAACAAGAGTTGCTGTAAGAGATGGGGAAGCAGATATAAGATTTAGCCAGAGCTTGAGCATCACCACATCTATGGATATGGGATATGCACAAAATGTAAATGAAACCTCAAACTGAATCATAAAGAGAAAACATTACATCTTTCCACAGTGTTGCACATAGAGGTAACTTCTGAAGGGCTCTCTGATATAAATGATGGACCTGGAAAATAAAAACAAGTATTAAAAGTCAGCACAATTTCATGCACTCAAAATTAATGATTTGAAGCACAAAATTCTTTTGCAATAGTTTTAAAAATCTGTTTTAAAAAGGATTTGAAGCATTGAATTGCTACTAGAAGCAAAGGCAAGTTTCTGTCTGACCTTAATTCTGACCCTTGTATGCACATGATTAATTACATGAGGTCATTCTCTTTCTTCCCAAGATTCTTGCCTCATTCATTGCACAGGATGGAACACGCTCAGGGAATGAAGCAGCTTACTGAACATTTCTCTTTCACCACTCAATATGTAGTTCTCAAGGTCTTGTT
This sequence comes from Corythornis vintsioides, assembly GCA_025447755.1. Lineage (NCBI taxonomy): Eukaryota > Metazoa > Chordata > Aves > Coraciiformes > Alcedinidae > Corythornis > Corythornis vintsioides. The sequence continues at coordinate 122,215 of JAOEGS010017536.1, forward strand.
TATTGAATACCAGCCCAATCCTGAAATGAAAATAACTGTTTCATAGCTTTTTTTCCTTCAGCATGTACCTATCTGTGCCTTAATAACCAGTCTGCACCTTTGCAACTCTCTAAAGAGTAAAGATGTTTTATATCATTTTGTGGTGGGAAACAGAGAACAAAAATGTTTATTGCAAATATCTACCCAGATCTCCAACTACTGGTATCTAACATACTGACCCGATTCACAGTCATTAGGGGAGGAATATTTGTTGGCATTTTAAATACTCATACCCATATTCTTTTAGCAAACCTTTACATGACCTCTAAAAGGAATAAATGACAGGTTTTCCAGGAACAGGAAATTTAGAATCTGATTCACAATTCCATTTTAAAACAATATCCTGCTTGTTTACTAGAAAATCCAGTTATCTGGAACAGCCTGATTTGTGTAAACAGTTGTTAAGTGCTCACTACATCCCCAATTAAGCCCCTCCAAGAGACCCAACTGCACTGTGTGTGCCAATGTCAGTAACTTTACTCCACACCATATAGTTACATCAGGTTGCAGAAGAAAACCACACTGTTTCTTCTGGGTGTAATCCAGCTTCGATATTTTACATATGACACCTTCTATTTGGTTCATCTCCTTTAAGGACCCTCTTTTTGATTTCTTTGAAATATATTTTTCTTTCTAACCAAAGCAGGGATCTTAAGTCACCATCATCACTATAGGAAGTGCCTTAAGATGTACTCCATCTAATACAATGACTGAAGCAGGGATCTGTGACCAATTACAGATTACACCAAATCATCAACAAGGAGATAGAATTAAGGTTGAATAGGCAACCATGCCTTTGATATCTCCTGATACTGAACTGTTTGATCTTACAAGCCAAATAACTGTCTGCCAGGGGGGTGGGGCATTCATGTTAGACTTTAAAAAAAGACAGTAAAAAAAGAAAATATTTCATATGTGAGTTTAACAATAGCCATGCTACCCATGAAGGATCAGCTAAAGCTTTAATGCCATTTCAAAAGGAAGACTACTGACAGAAGAGAAGGATGCTGAGAATCAGCCACTAAAAAAAATTACAAGACACAGCAGAGAAGTTGCTCAGAAACACCCTAAGTGCTAAGTCACAAAACCAGGGCACCATGGATACCACCAATACAGAGCATCTTTCCACAGGCTCAAGAGCATTTCAAAGGTGACAGCAGCAATACCAGGAAGAATCTGTTCTGTTTGAACTGAAAAGTGACTCAATTGCTGTGGCCAAAAACTTCTATTTATATACAGGATGATAAAAATACTTCCCTCCCCAAAGTACCAATGAGTAAACTTGTGATTTTTGAAGGAAGGACTGATGTCTATGATGGGGTCAGGAACTAAACACACTCTACATACACTGGCTTGGCAGACCACCCTTCCAACTACTTATAAAGATAGTTATATCTGGTTAGCATCTTCCAGTACAAAAATCCCTCATTCCCTCTACTGAATTTAAATTTTGTAAGTCACCTCGAGGTAAACAAAAAAAAAAAAAGGTGGAAGAATACAGCTCCCCCAAGTAAGGGAAAGAAAAACCAAACCTATGCAGAAGTACTCATGATATAACCCATTCTACCTTGACTACCAAAGACATTTCTCACACTTGAAGCAAATGCTTTGGTGTTTATAGATAAGAATAGTTTAACTACCTAGAAATCTTGGGTTTGAGAGATGACCATTGTTTTGGATAAAGTCATGGTATGAGAAGTTTGTTATAGTTAATCATTTTAGTAAGCTGTGTTGACTTACTTCTCTTTGTCCCATTAGAAAGCATTCGGCAGCAATGGCTCTGAGGAAAAGAAATATATAAAAATATTTATTCTTGCATGATGTAAAATGCCCTTAGTGGCAGAATACTGACTGTGGAATGGAATTACAAATTCCTTGAGAAGAAACTGACTAACTTCCAATGATGTTAATCTACAGTGAAAAGATAAAAATAGCCATTTTTTAAAAACAACCTTACATGAGCAAGACATTTCAGTGGTTCCCCATTATGAACAAACACTGAAGAAAAAGATCAGTTCAGCATCACTGGATAATGGAGATTACTGCTATTGTGATATATAAAGGGGAGGGTAGAGAGGGGGAGACAGAAGTCAATAGTTGAATTGAAAAGGCAACTTGTACATACATCATTCATATTTATCTGCATAATATGCACTCACATCAGTTTCCCCAAAAGGGAAATTCCATTTCATTTTAAAGAACTGACAGTACTTCTATCTGTTGTAACAAACAGTTACTGTTTAAATAAGAAGCTAATGAAAGAGACTTCCAGTACCAGCCCGACTGGAAGGACATTTCAGATTTACCTTTGTGATGTAAACCTTATAAACAAAAGCAATATCTATGAAAACAGATGTATGACTGTTGCATTACATTTTCCAGATGGCCAGGCATGTTGGGATATTATATGTAAACATCTTGGCTTGCAGTTTCAGAATTTGAACATTGCTCTCCTCCCAGTATCGCAGCAGCAGCCTGTAGAAGGCATTCATGAGAAAGGAACACTGCTCTCATCATTGGGAACAGAAAAGCAACTCAAAGATATGAACACATTACACAAAATAGATTATATTACACCTAATCTGATTCTAGGAGCTAAGAGTTGCAAGCAGGAAAAAGCTCAGCCACTACAGACAGTGTTGACTGAACATGCTCTCACAGAACTAACAGAACAAGAGTTAAGATATTCTTCTTTCAGAGAATAATGAAGTGTGAAATCAGAGCCAATATGATCTGGGCATGTGACAAAGTCCATTTTGAGCATGCACAAGGTAACTGTGTTCTTGAAAGGAGGCTCATTAGTTCTATAGTCATGTGGCTTGGAGATAGTGTTCAGCCTGTTCTGCTCACCCATTTCATGGAGTATCAACACTGGCTAAGGAAGCCGCAAGCTCCAGCTGGACAGAATCTCCTGTGACAAAAGCAGGTGTGTCCTACTGTCCCCACACCCCCAGGCACACCCAGTTGTGTCAAGTCTTGCTTTGAATTCTTTAGGGTCACTGTTGCTAAGGAGCAGTGTCTGAGGACTAAATTATGGGTACTAAATTATTCAATTGGATGCTCAGTAAATACAGTACAACACAGACTCTCTGACCTGGGAAGAGTATACTTTAAAATACTCTTCAAGTAGGAATCAGTGTGATCCTTGCAATAACTGCTTTTTTCTTCCAAGATTAAGAATGGTTAATCTTTGATAAATGAGTGTAAAATTAAGCCTTAAGGTAGCACTTATGTACTGGTGTGTCCATTTTTAGTTCCAGCATAGAACAAATATATTCATTATATATTAAAAATATATCAAACTGTGCCCGTTTTGCACAAGAACCAATCCCTATGTTAAGCAGCTGTTTGTATTCATTACAATTATTTTTACATACCTCAGTGCAAGTCCAGGATTACCAGGCATGGTAGAACAAAACCGTTCCAAGGTTTTGGAATGTTGAGATTTTGGAATGCAGCTCAAATAAAAAAGAATTACCTGTAGAATTTGAATTATAAACATTAATCCACTTTATAGCTGCCTATTTTTTCTAAGAATCATGGAATGACAAGCTATGAACATTATGACTGAGTGAATTACCACCTACAAACCTCATTATCCCTCAAGGGTATAGAAGTTAATCTGTATAACAAAAAGTTAGCGTCAAGGTGCCAACACCACCTATTTTAGTCTTTCTAGCCTGCATTTAGTGAGTAAAGAGAAACACACTGATGTTAGCAAAACAAGACCCTGGATTTCTAAGTTTTATTCTGTCTGTATAAGTGCTCACTTGTTTTAACTCCTACTTTATTTCTTCTGTTTCTTAACCACTGTAATTTCAATGATCAGAAGTGACAGCTTAAATACTGTTTCCATCTGCCAGTGTTAGAGCTCTGCAGACCCCTCTTGCTCAACCATCTCTTCCCTCCCTTATATATTTTTTCTTTTATCTAAAATAGAATAGTTTGTCATCAACAGCTGTATTCACAGTATTAAAGTTTCTCTTTGCTTTTACACAGCCTTTATTCAAAAGGTCAGTGCTGTAGTCTTCTACTTGGAACACCACTCTACTCAGATACTGGTTCAGTTTCTTCCTAGTTCTCAGCATGCATATGCTAATGGTGCTCTATTTGAACAAGCAAATTACAGGTACCTGCAACAGGGTCATCAGTCTGTTTAGAACTGTCCACAGACACATTTTTACCTTATTATGAAACTCATAATTGGTCCAATAATCAGCAGTACTAAAAGGAATTGGGTATCGTGTGGGGACTGTAACCAGACATCTGTTCACTAGGTCAGTAAAAAGCTTGAATTCTTGCACTTTGTTGTTGGATCCAACAACTTTGCTATTGATAAAAACAAGGTAACTGGAAGAAAAAAAAAAAAAGAAATAAGATAGTTCTGGTAGCCTTTGCTTGATACCTTAGAGATTTACTTTCCTGTCTTAAGAACTTACTCCAGCCAGATGTTCTGAACAGTTTCCTGCTGCATCACTGCCCCCAGAGCTGCTTCATAAGCATCCAGAGCTTCACCAACACTTGCATGAAGAGACTGGCACAGACTGTTTATATTAAAAGTTAAAAAGTGGTTTATGTCATAAAAAAATAATTGTTCTTACACATTAAGAGTAAGAAACAATGAAGAACTTCCCATGCTGAGATGCAAAAAAACCCAGGGCTTTTTCACTTTAGCAACATTATGGACTAATTTATCATTCAGCTTATTAAAATGGGTTAAGTCTCAACTGCAGACAATAATGAATAATGTAGAAATCATGTACTTTAAAATGTTGATCTTAAATAGAAGCTAAATACTACAAATTGTCTACTGTCTTTGAAAAATACCCTTTTAATAATCCTTTTAATAGGGGTGCTCTGACTGCTACAGAATGGAGACAAGTCTTGAGTTTCCATTTGGAAAGCTACAGAACAATAAATTTCAAAATTGGATTAAAACCACTTGAGAAACTGTCTCAGACAACAAAATGAGTGTTCTGAAAGAAATACTACTGGGCATTGGATTAGAAACCCACTGATCATGTTATTAAAAAAACAACTTGACAAGAACAGTCAAAATACAACCTCTTAATTTTGTTCCACAGCTCCTCAAAGAAACATATGGTCAGACCAATATACAGGACCTCACCAAAGATAGAAGCATACACATTTTTTGACCAAGATTCAGTGAACAATAATTTCCAAATGTAGAGTAACTGTGAAAAGAAAGGTAAGGCTTCCAGTAAGTTGTAGATGGAAAAATCAAAACTCATGAAGAGGAAGGCTACAGAAATGTAAGTTAAGATAGAGCTGATGGTGCTACCTTGCTACAGAATCCTCCAGACTAGGGTCATATAATCCAAGTGTTCAATTCTACTCCTGCTTTCCCTAAAAACTAGCAAATAAATAACCCATCTGCTATTCTTTCTAGAAGCATATGGTTGTACACATACATACATGTGCACAAACAAGGATCTCACTGTCCCTTGAGCTTTGAAGTTTTGCTGATTTCAGGCTGACTACTTTCACCTGGTAAAAGACAACTTTTCTATCTTTTGTCTTCTGTACCTGAAAAAGTAAAAGAGATGCACACCCCATAAAGCCAGGCACTTACTGTAGCAGACCATGACAAACCCAGACCATGCAGTGGTAAACTTCTTAAACAGCTTAAGTGAACTCTTCAGTAATCATACTGATACTAGTTTAAGTTACAGATCATACTTCAGCACTTTGCCAATCCTGCACGTTGCTGCTATCAAAAGGAATAGTGGAAGAAAAACGTGTGTATAGATGTCAAAGATCTATCATGTTTGCAAACTCTTGCAGAAGAAAAGGTCACTTTGCTAGAGAGGTGTAGTTGTGAATAGTTCCAGCTTTTAGTCTGATGACAGTAAATAAACATAAACAGCTGAAACAGCAACCCAAGAAAGGTGGGGAGACCAGGACTAAAATTAAGCAGAGTGAGGGAAAACTACTGTAAAATATTAAAGGAAACAACTGAACACCAGAAGAATGAACACTACGAGCAGTAGCAACCAAAAGTAAAATGACAAAAAAAGCCCCTCATTTTGTGACATGAATGCACCTCTTACTGCTCTTGTAAGTCAGAATTTCTGAAAGATTTCTCAAGTGGAGAATTTAAGTTGATGTGCAATTCACTGTTCCATAAAATTGTCTCTGTTGTGCAGCAGGCAGGAAGGTTCTCTAAGGATTAGCAGATCATATAATAAAAGAAACCAAACTCACACACTCATCAGCAAATAATGGAAGTTCTGCTTTTGAAAGTGCAATTTACTCAGATGTTTCTCAGAAACATGTTAGAAAAATCTCACCAGTAGATCTGCCAGAGATAGGGGATTTGCTGGTTTACAACATCATCTGTAAGATGTTCTTTATAGAGAGGAGATGTAAATTCAATTGGCATAGGAAAATTCAAGAGATATCTGCAAGAGAAAAAAGTAGTCAATGAGAATACCCCTATCCATCAAAGATTCCCATGTGGATGTAACATACAGTTCCAAAATCCACTTCATGGGACATTAAAAAAAAAAAATGCAGTTCTCCCATATTTTACTCAGATCCAATCTGCATAGAAAGCATTACATAGAAACAGAGAATACTAGAAAGTATTTACTCCCTCATATGTACAAAGTGAAATGCTGCTTTATATCTCATGACTTCCCCCTCCCCACATGAAATGCATCAAGGTGCAATCACATGCACACGATCAGCTACACTGCAGTGCCTGTACTGAATTTAATGTAAACAAATGTATGCAGGAATAAGATCTAACACCTAACTTGGAGATAAAAACATTTCAAAGCCTCATCTGCATAAGCTTTAGCATAGATTCTCCTTTGGGGGCCTTCAGAGGCATCCTTGACTCTATAAGGAGATTGCATACTTCAGAAATTTAGTAAGTCTCTCAATCAGGTGCTAAAATTCAAGTGGAAAATCATCAGAGTAGATCTGGACCTGTCCCTTTTCAGCAATAACAACTGATTAATCAGCATGCTGGACCTCTGGACTGAGATCTTTTCCAAGTGCCTAAATACAATAACCCTTGGATATGCAATTTTAGGCTCCTAGCTTGGGGGAGAACCAAAACAACTTAATTCCCCCCATTCTAGACATAAAACTTGCTGTTTCATTTAAATGCTTCTGTGGTTTTACAATTTAGTGTATCTGCACAAACAACTTGAGTTTAAAAATTCTAGACTGTCTCAATTTTTTAAAAAATGCCAATATTACTGAAATTTAAATGGAAAAAGTATTCTAAATGTACCTTAAGAGATCCATGGGACCATGCTGCTGACATGTATTCTCAAAGAAAGCTGCCACAAAATCTTGCAACAGTGGAAGAATACTGTTTGACCTTTCCTGTTTGGGGGTTTTTGTTGAAAAAGAACATTAAAATAAACTCAGACATCAACCTGTAAATAACAATTTAAGCACAGTAAATAACAAGTAGTTTGTCTATTGATTGAAATACTCCATTGTCTTCATTCTCTCAAGAACAAAATCTATCTCAGTCAGCAGGTAGCAGAAAAAAACCCTGAAAATGTATAACAGTAAACCCTACTCTTAAGGTTTTTAACATTGGATTAGAACAATCCAAATTACACATTTATGATTTTATATAATGTCTTACATTATCTTTAATCATGTCACTAATTTTGCCAATTCTGTTTTTCCCCCATCTGCAGAAAGGAGTACTAGACATCACAAACATGTCATGAAGATGAATCAATTTGTGTTTGAAACAACACAGAAACCTCAAACTTTATAGAGACAGCAGGCCAACAAAATGAGTTTTGGAGGTGGAGCATTACCTGTGAAACAAGGAATTTACACAACTGATAAAAAATTTCTGCATTCTGAGGATTCTTCTCAAAAGCTTCAATCCACACTTTGTGGGCACTGTCACTCTGATCCATCTGCACATACACTGTGGCCAAACTCTCCAAGAGCTGACAGTTGTTAGGGCAGAGCTCCAATAAAGACTTACAGAGTTCTGCAGCAGCCTCCCACCTTAAAGAAAAGTACAGGTCAGTTTTCCAAAACACCAGAGTGGAGAAGTCCAATTAAAAATGTCTTAACACAACTCACCTTTCAAGAAGTTTCAGCAAAGCTAACATGTTTCTGTAGAGAGGAAAGCAGGCAGCTATTCTTTTATCAGCCTCAAGGCTTTCATCAGTACATGTTTTGACTGCATCTTCAAAACAGAAGCATAAAATCAAGCCTTTAGACCTCAAGCAATGGCAAAGTTATTTGAAGCCTTAAGATAATTAAAAAGAAACATTTAGCATAATGAAAAGATGTAAGTTTGGAAAGGTATTTCTCAGAGTGCTGCTTTTGCAACTTGTTAAGGAAGATGACCATCTATGGATAAGGTTTCTTTACACTCATTACCACAGTAAAAAGACAAGAGTTTTTCAGCAGTTCATTCCTTTAAAAAAAGAACACCCTACCAATGGCATTTATAGCCACATTATAGGCAACAGTTTATCATTAAGTTTAAAACTATGTTCCAGGATTCCCAGCATAGCTGCTGAAAGCAATTGAGACTAAAGCCAAAAGAGGGGATTATGTTGGTTGTCTTCATAATAAAAAGATGCCAACAGTGAATGCCCCATTACAGTGGCTAGACTGTCTTCACTCTCAGCTGAGCTACACCATCTATCCTTGATTATTTCCACACTGCATTATAACCTGCAGCATAAATATATATTTTTAGTGGCCATTCAGTATTGCTGCTGGCTCACTCTCCAAGTACCAACATTTATACAATACTATTACAAAGTCTACCTCTGACAGCACCACAAGTCAAGAATTTAGTTTCTTCTAGTATCTTCATTTTACATCTTTAAAAAATTATTCAGTTTACTTATACTTTGAATGAAGACAAACACATGTATTGCTCTGCCTCTTCTAAGAAAACACATTAAGGTTCCAGCAAAGTAACTTTACAATAGAGAAAAACTACTGAGTAGAGGGAAGATAAGAAACACAAGCTTTTCTTTATGCTTGCACATAAACCCAAGAAAACTAACAATATCATACTGTTACAAACCACTGGTCTTTATCTGGATAGAATATTATGTCACAGAAAGAGCAATGGCTTTGAACCACAGATGAAAATTTCAGTGTGCATGTTAAGTACTTGAGAACATGGACTGTTCAAATCAAGATTAAATAGTCACTAGATTAATCCCAATGGTTTAACACAGTCATCAGCAATATTGCACTGCTTTGAAATTCCAAAAGTTGGATAGTATTTCTTCATTTAAAAGAATTGAGTAATGCATTAAGTAGTTTACCTCCTTCATCTTACCTTCAAACAGAGCTAACAGCTTATCAGGATCAGTCTTCACATCGTGAACTGTTTGCCATGGTATTAAAAATGGCTCTTTGTTCATGATCCTTGAAGGACTGACATTAGCTGGATCATAGAACTTGACTGGGAGAAAGCCAAATTCAGTTAGATGTATGTAAGCCAGCCAAGCCAAGCAACGATCACTTACAGTAAGGCGTTCTGATAGGATCTTTTCATTTGTTGATTTTAAAGCATTCTGTAAAGGTTAAAAGAAATACATTACATTTCAGTCATAAAATCTTGAAAATCTAAGAATAAGCAAAGGAAACAGGAAGACTAAGTTTTAATATTCCATAGAAAAGACAGGAACCAATTCTTTACATCAACTGTGATTATATTTAGCTTAAGTCAATGTGTGACTGTATGCAAATTGTATCATTAATTAACAACAAAACAACATTACACTCCTCTATTTAAGCTGGAGCTAGAAATAAAGCATTAGGGCCTGAAATCAAAGAGCTGAGGGAAAGGGTTGAGGGTGTAGCAAGCAACAGGTGCCACCTGCTGGCAGGAATGAAAAACACTTGCAACTCAAACTACAGCAGCTTCCACTTTTAGTAGGAACTGATGTCAGCACTCCATTTCTCACCTTCATCCCCCTCCTCTGTTGTCTACACAACAGTTAACTGGGGCCTAAATTCTTTCTAGAGTCACAACAGAAGCCCCAGATACTCCAAGACTCTGCGGTTCATGGGATCAAAAGAGTCTCCTTCAATGTCTCCATGCTGAGGAACAAGGCAATACTATGTTCATTCCCAAGAAAAACTGGTTTGGTCATTTCTGTAGCAATGAACATTTGAGCACCTGAGGCAATCCATTACTCACAGGCCCTTCACCACTGAAAAGTTGTCTAGAGCTTACCAGAAATCAGGTAGTAAAGCAATTCCCTGGGAATTATTTTGAGCCATCTGGGCTATTAGCAACACCAACAAAGCAAAACAAGTACCAAAAACCCCCAAAATATACCATTTTAAAAATGGCTTTGTATCTCAAAACAAAAATCTCTAGGATAATTTCTTCAGCAAGTAAAGGAACAGCTCTTTTAAGTCTGACACTATCAGAGAGTCACAGGCAGTAGAAAGATGAAGATAACAGGAGAATTCATGGTGGTAACCTGGAGTTACCTGCAGCAGAACAAGAGCATTCTGATGTCTTCCTGTAAACAGGCTTAAGTGAACCCTGTACAGGAGAGTCTCCAGCAGCTGAAAGGACACAAGACTTGGATTTTCTTCTCCCCCTGTCACTTCCATAAGGAACTGCAGCATCCTCCCACAAACATAGTCTTTTCCATCAAAGGAATTTTCCAAATTCAAGAACTAGAGAGAAATGATTCATATTAAAAATCAGAATACTAGTAAAGCTTCTAGGTTGAAGTTTAAAATCACATGAACCACAAACTTCAGGTGCCTTTCATCAACTTTTGAACCATATTTCCTGCCTCACACCAAATTTTAACACAAAACCTAAAAAAATACTGTTTAAATATTGCAAATCAAATAGTCACATTTTGCAAGCTTAAGTAACAAAGCATAAGGAAAGTAACATCCTGATTTAAAGTAACTTATTACCCAGGGGAATTCAATGATTTCCACAAATACCCTGCAAATGGAACTTTGAAAAGCTTCAACTTTAAGCAACTTCTGAGGTTTTTAAAAATCTCTAGTGCCTTCCTTTTCACACTTTCCCCCAGTCATAGGTACTGGCTTTCTACAGCACAAAATGCACACTTAGATAAACATTTAGTATATACTTTGGTTTTTGGCATGTTTTTTTTGTTGTTCCAGTTTTTTTTCCTATTTTCTTTCTATGTGTGTTTGTTTGGGTTTGTTTTTTTTTTAACTTACTGTCCACCATATTTGGTAAGAGGGAGCATATTCCACAGCTGTTTCACACATTTCTTGTATCTCCTCCTTGGTTCCTCTCTTGGAGAAGAGTCTGAGGTAATGACACCAAACTTCAGGATTTTCTTTGTTGTTCTCAAGGGCTCGAGCCAAGACATTTAAAGTAGAATCCAAACACTCAGAGGAGGAGCTGCAGAAATGAAAAGTGCACTCTCATCAATGATGTGAGTTTGATTTAATGCAGTATCATATGAAACTGGCAATGTATTGTCAGAATGGAAGCAACATACAGTCAGCCATCTAATTTTTTTAACATGTTCTTTACATTGAAATTTTCAGTATGTTTTCATTCTATGAAGGTTATTTTTAGATACAGTTATCACTGTATCCATCTGATGGAAAAATTCTGATGGAAAAATAAATCTTCTAGGAAAGAAGTGCCAATTCAAGTAGGAGTCTAGTTGAAAATGGATAAAATGAATCCATAAGCAGAAGTATCAAGCTGCAATCATATATAGGCATTCCCATCATACAGACTGAAAAAAATCAGTAGAAATTTCAAAGACTTAATAAAGAAAAAATATTTTTGTTACATATTTAATTCACTACTTCCATCAAATATAAGCTTTGTTTCAGGTTTCTATGCATGTCATGCATTTTCTCTGCCTCCAAACCATTAGCAAACCCAAGAGACCTTATTTTTTGAGATAAGGATACTGACTGATATCATACCAGCAGAGTAATACAAGCTTAATTCAGCTAACAGACTATATTGTAAACCACAAAGCTAAGCTTTAATTCATGAGCAAACTTCCATAAAACCACAGAAAGCTTCTGAGGTCACATTTCATCTGAAAACATCTTTAGGAATTGCTTTGAATAGATATTTATGAGAAGAAAAACACATGCCCCCAAAAAATTTTATCATGTGTAAGTCTAAAGCCTTCCCAACCCCTTCTATCACCACTGCCACTTAATAAACCACTGAGTCTCTTCAGAGTACTGAGGGGCAGAGGGAAAATAGGGAAGGTGGCTATTTTAAAAGCAAGATGCACAGTCTTCCATAAGTTTTTCTCCATTCTTTTCTTGGTCTTTTTCCCAAGCACACTCATTTAGAAGTGTGCTCTTCTCATCTTGCCAGTTGCTGGTAGTTTCTTTGAGACTGGCCTTTCCAGTTCTGTCCCTTCTAGAGTCCAGGCTAACAGCTAAACTGGTCTTTTGCTGCATTTTCCATTATCAACAATTCACTGATATCAGATCTAAAATGTAGCAGACCTACCCTTCATTTTGATTCAAGTATTTGTATGCAAGTTTAATCCAAAGCTGTACATCACAGGGGTTTTCTTGGACACTGGCCTCCAAGTTGGCAATGTCATCAGTGTCACTTGTAAAATACCTAACATCATCTGGAGTCACCACAGCATCATGAGCTGGAACTCTCTTTTTATGTTCTGTGGGATGGGCTGCAAATAAATACAAAAATAAAATTAAGAAATGGCATTTGTGTATTTCAAGTGTGGCCTGACCAGAACAAAATACTGTTATTATTTCAACATCCTCTAAAATTTAGAATTGTGCAATCTGTAGAAAACTGGTTATATTTCAAATGTGAAGGCAAGTAATAAATAGCAGTAAAAAGATGCTTTGATCAACAGACACTAATTAAGACAGCTCATTAGGCAGCAATAGGAAATAAACATGTCCCACAAAGAAAAATGTCTCAATTATGAGTCTCTAAAAAACATTTTCATGGGATTTACTAACAAATCCTAAAGCTCCCACTTGCATAAGTCATGTGAAACACCACCAGGTTAGTAAGGTTACTGAGCAAGCTTCCAAGTCTCAAATGTCACTTAAAAGCACCTTTTTTTTAACCCCTGATCTCAAAACCATATACTAAACCCGCACAAATTTTAAGGTAACCAAACACATGAAGTTTTAGTACTTTTTCTGACAGGGAAAAATAAAAATGAAGAAAAAAAAATCTTAGTGGTCTATGGGCAAAACTGAAGCATTCTAGGTAAACAGGTCCTGACTTCGCTTTTAAGAACAGGTAAATAGAAATGTCACCTTAACTTCCAGTCCTATATTGTACTAGATATTTTTCCCTTAAACAAAACAAATTCAAGTCAAACTTTATACTCAAGTTTATGCAAAATAGGAAATAAGAAGTCAAGAGAGCTATTAACACCATCTTTTTTTTTTTTTTTTTTTTTTTTTAAGAACAACTTCAAAAATTAGGTGTTGAGAAGAGGTTGGTATTTCCTCCTCCCCCATATTCTTTTCTAATGGATGTCAGACAGCCAAATTACCATATTTAATAGGTCCAAGCTGTTCTTCTTCACTGCTGCTACTATCTAATAGAGGCTTCCTCCAGTACTTGGGTCTCCATTTCCTTTTATCTTTCCATGTCGTAAACGGAGGTGCTGTAAAGTCAAAGAAATCATTTTACTTTTCTGTACTCAATATTAAAACACCTTTGCTAATGAAGATTTTGGATAAAAGCATTCTGTAAGTGCAATGTAAATGTCTAAGCTTCAACACTACTCAAGTATCTATTGCACACAAGTGGTTAAATCACTTTTCCAAACTGGACTCAAAAACATATTATTGCCTTTAATGTACCATAAGCAGAATTTGTAATACTGAGGTAAATAATGTAAACAACAACAAAAGCTTCTTGGTGTACAAAATCATTTAGAAGTTGTATTTAATATACTGAGTTACTTACTGTGACTTTTACTCTCATTGACATTGCTAACCAGAAGAACAGCCATCTGATCCACTGACATACGGTCTCTGTTTACGCCAAAAAGTTTTTCAATATATTTTTCTGAAACAAGAATATTTGTATCTTAGGTAAAAACAAATGAAAACTGATAGAGAACTTAACAGCAATTTAGAACAACCTATACTGAATTAATGACATTCAACTGCTTCAAGAGGCTTGGTATTTTAACATACTGAACCAAAGAAATGAAAAACTGAAAAAATTCTGTTTGGCAACTTGCCTGTAACAATGCTGCTGCCATATAAAGTCCCAGCTCCCCTGAAACAGTCCAATCTAGCAGTTATAAAAGAAGTGAGGAAGGAAAGAGGGAAAGATTCCATCCCCACTGCTCCCCAATCCCCTGAATCCCACCTGCACTTCATTCAAGTGAAATGTTCCACAGATCAGTGATTTTTTTCTTGCTACACCAAGGTAAACTACCCACAAGAAACTTAATTAGACAACTGCAGAAACCCTTTTTTCCCCATACAGCTGCATCTTATATATTTCTTTATCTTAATGTCCTTCCACCCAGGGTTTTTCATGAAAAACAGAAGACTTACAAACCTGTGGCCGTGCTGATTTCCTCATCAGTGCTCTTTTCTGAGCAGCCAATCAGTTCTAAATTGTATGAGAGAATATCCTGAAACAGCTGCTTACGGCTCAGAGTGCAATCTTTCATGTGCTGCCTAAAAGAAACAAATAAGCAATTAATACATTATCACAACTGCAACTATAAAGCTGGTTTTAGTACACACTAGGGTGAGGCATAAAGAAAACAATGACCACAGAAAACACTGTAGTCTGCTTTGAAATTTGTTAAATATTTCTAGGTCTTCTCTACACTTAAGCCTGCATCAGTAACTTACTCTTCATTATTTCACTTTAGCCTTACTCTTGAAAATAAGCTTCTACACACTTGCTCCACACTAACAGAAAAATCAGTGTTTAGAACTTTCCAGTTCTATGGTAGTTAGAAGAATTAGATATCACTTTGTATTTAAAAGATACAAACAGTGGTTTGATGGTAACACCTAAAAGCTGACCCCAAAAAGCTGCCTGTCACCAGAAAGAGGCAAAAAAAAATAAATTAGCTCAAATCCACTCTCCTTGTATCTTTCCAGTAGTTAGAAGCTTCCAAATTGATTGTCCTCCTAATTAATTCATATCCATTCACTTTTGCACCAACTTACTCCACAATATCAACACTACTTGAGGTTCCATGATGATCTGGTCTTTTCCAACCTGAAAGAACTTGTGCATAGACTCATAAACCCAGAGCTTTTAAAGAAATTAAAAACATGCCCATTTTGGTCTTTGATTCAGCCATCTAGAAGAGAGGTTTAGTTGAAATCAGACCAGCTCACCACTGACAGTCGTCATCGTTGCAGGTGCCGGTGAGATCGAAGCGGCAGAAGCACTGCTTGGGTTCAATCATGTTGCTGTAGGTCACTGAACTGAGGAACAGCTTCTCCTTGGTTCGGAAGTATGGGCTAAACCTACAACAAAACCAGCAATTGTTGGGACAGTGTCCAAGGTAAGACATCAGTTTTACTAAAAACATTTAAAACAATCACTTTCTGCACTGAATCTCATTATTTCAAGAGTCCAACCAAGCTGACACAAGAGTAAGAAGAAAGTGAAACCAGAAAGAGGGAGGGAACAGAACAATACTTCTCAATCTAAACAGATTCTGTTCCAGCAGCCTCTTCTCCCTTAGGTACAGAACTTCACTCATATAAAAACATGTAATAATGACACAGTAGGGAAAGCAAAATACTGGAATTTAATTTTAGTTCAATTCCAGCAAAACTCAACTTGTGCTCTAGTCAATATCAAATACTAGAGAGAGAACTGTGAAATGCTAACCTAAGTTTAAAACTCCACATTGGATTTTACAATGTTTAAACAAACAAAAACCAGTCTGAGCTAAGTAGACTAATGCTTGGTTTAAGCTAAAGTTTGACTACATCAATCTTGGTATTTCTAGCTCCTTAAGGAAATGAAGCCATAACCTAGATTAAAAATGAATAGTCCTGTAGAGATGCATCCTCCATCTTATGCTACTTAAGAGCACAGAAATAAAAAACCTGCAGCACATGGTAGGACTGAACTGCCCCCATTTAAATTCCAGACTGTTTTAATATTTGATGTGTAGGAAGAAAGCTCTTCAGTCAAAAGGCAGACGTGTCAAATTGATTCTACCAGCAGGTGTCTAAGTCAAGATGAATCACTGTGGTCATGCCTCTTTCCACTGAGCAGGAATCCAAAAATAGGTGTTTGGCTCAATTGACTCTAACAGTATAAATCCTAGCCAAGTTTCAAGAGTGCTAATTGAAACAATCTTCTCTTAATATTTTCCCCGGAGTCTAGACTGCTACATATTGGTATAAAAAGCCTCTTTTCAAATGCTTAACTATTGAATTTTATAGTCTTCACTTAGTTAGACCAAACAACAATCCAGTGGCAAGGAACAGCACACAATATGATGCAAAAGCAGCATACTGCACTGGATTGGGTTTTTTTGCAAGGGACCCTTGCATATCAGATAGTAATCAAGATCACCAGGTTACTTAAACTAGACATTTTTTTTCCAGATATTTAAATTTCCCATTTGTCTTTAGGAAGAAGAGTGAAGAATACTTGAACAAGATCACAAGTCAAATAGCTGCTATGCTCTTCATACCTGTAGGATTTAAATACTAGAAGAGGACTATGATAAGGTCCAAATGGAAATGGTTTCGCTTCAGCTTGTTTGTTTTGTGATGTAACAACGTCCATGTCCACTGAAATTTCCTAGGAAAGGAAAAAGCAGATTAACATGAATTGCAATACCACCCAATAGGGACAAGCTGCATGTTTCACTTCAGAGCATTTACCTGACCACACAACAGATCTTCCTTAGGTACTATAAAAGCAGTACTTTTCACTAGCAGCTCTTTCAAGCTGTCAGCTTTAGCATACAGTTTTTTCAGTTCATCAATATTCAACCCAAGAAACAACTCAGGCTCCTCTGATGCCTTTTTAGAAAGTTTGTTGATAGTTTCTTGTTTTGGAGTGTCCATGTGTTTCAGATTTGGTTTAGTGAAAGAATTAGATTCTCTGAAAGATCTCCTTCGTTCTCGGTTTGAATTTGACAGATCTTCATCATCAAAGTAGTTTTCTTCACTGTCTAAAGACAATTTATCCTGTGTAAGATCATGAAGTGATGGCTGAGGTAAGGCAAATTCAGATTCCTCTTCTGCAGGTGGTGCAATATTTGACTGTTCCTTGGTTTGAAGTGCCCGGGCCTCTTTCAGTTTCTGAATCTTTAGAGCATATTCGTACTCCAGCTGCTGCAGCCTTTTTTTCTCCAGGGCAATCAATTCTGCTGAATGCTTTTTTGGACTTGATGCAGGGGAGGTCTCCAATTTCAACATTTTGCTTGGCTGAAAAGAAAAAGATCCCCTTTATTTCATTTTCACATTTACTTATTATTGACAGAAAATAAATGAAAAATGGGCAAAATACTTAATTCAGAGTTTATAAAAAAACCTTACCAGGAAATTTCAAAAAGCAAGACAACCACTAAAGAACTTGCTACAAACACTCAAGTGTTTCTGTCCTTCCTTCCAGGCACATAGCTGCTCTTACTTATCTATTATTGACACTCCCCTGGCACAGAAACATAGGGTTTGAACAGATTTCTTTATAAATTGGTTTTTTTTGTTGAATTCTCAAAAATATATGAAACCAACAGAAAGATTCTACAGTGCTTTTGAAATATTTCCCTGTAATATTTCCCTGAAATTTCACTTGAACTGCTTCCTAATCAAAACTGCTACTGCTTTTCAAGTACAGCATGGTTTAAAAGCAAGACTTACTCCAAGATGATCTTGCTCCAGTTTTCGTTTCCCAATTTCCTTACTTGCTACTGCTTTTGCTCGAGCAAGTTCTTCCCCATATTTTAATGCCAGAGCTTTTTTTACTGTAACTCGTTGTTGAACTTTATGAATCTGAAAAACAAAACAAAAAAGGAAAACTACAGTAAGATGCAAATATTCTGATATTATCACATAATAAAATCCAATCAGAAAGGACATGGTAATTAATTATTGATACAAAGAATTACTACTGCCTCCAAAAGTCAGACTTCCCATTTTATGATTTCCAATTCTAAAACAGAAACATTTCAAAATTCAAGTTACTTGTTCCTGAAGCTTCTTGAGAAACATCTTATTAGCATTCAAGATCTTCTCTGTTGCTTGTAGCTGTTCAGCCAGTTTGCTAATTTTATTTTCAGCAATTCGAACATTCTCTCTCTTCTTGGCCTCTTGTTGCAACAAATGTTTCAAGACAGATTCATCCTTCATCAACAGCAGCCTAAAAGTAGAAAAGCCATGTAACAAATTATTTTCCAAAGGGAAGTTTCTAAGAGCCACTGCTACTCCTCTGACACCATAGTTAAGAACCTAGCTCTTTTTCAGTCCCGTAACATTTTGGTATCTCCAGATAGTCTTAAGATCCTTGAGACAATAAATAATGGTAGCACACAGAGCAGATTTCTGCATCCCCAGTTCAGCATGTCAGCATGAGGCAGATGAAAACATTCTAGTTATGAGGACAGGGGAAGGTAAGCAAAGTTTGTATTTTTAATCCTGTTTTTAACATTATGACATCCAAAACACATGGGCATTACAAGACTCTTTTTTACAGCAACAGAATTCAAGACTGGATAGTTCAAGACACCAGAAAACCAATCATCTGCTGTGCTTTAAATGCTACACAGTCTAAGCAAACAAGGTAGGACTTGTGACAGTGAAATACATACCTGTTTTTCTTAAGCTTTGCTTCTGCTTCTGTGACTTGCCTTGTCACTACTGCTATTCTCCCAATTCCATCAACTTCCCCATCAGAATTTGCAGGGGATGTATTGTTCCTCAGGAGATCAGCCTTAATCAAACGCTGCTTCTCACGACTGAAATAGATGTTAAAAGCAAAGATGCTCAGGAGCTTCAACAGGCATTCTGATGGCTCCTCACAATGCTTTTAAGTCTTAAAAGATGTAGCAGGACCAGATTGAAAATTTAAAACAAACAAAAATACCCCCACACACACTTTCTACAACTACAATCAACTACTCTAAGTCAGTTGAAATCCAAGGACTTTCTTCTATGGTGTCTCCCTAAAAATTAGTGAGACAGGAAAAACCTGAAGGTGATGGCAAGGCTTTCAAACCCAGATTTTCCTTCCAGTTACAGAAACAGACTGTAAAGAATATACATTTTACATTAACAAACTCAGCTGTACCTGGCAATCTCTTCTTTTAAGAGTCTGTATTCTATCTTCTTATCTTCTGGTAGAGCCTCTGGAGTTCTCATTGGATCATTCTCCTTTTCTGACTTTGGAGGGGCCTTGATTTTTGAGGCCTGTTACAACAAGGTACAAGTCAGTACCAGTCATGCTAGTTTAAAATACAAGTATTAACTGCTACTTTTAAGAGGCATTTCATCATAAACTTAAGGCTAATAATATCTCAGTCTTTTTTTTTTTTGCTAGTGAAGATGCACTGAATTATTTCAAAAATGAAACTAAAAATATATTACAAACTCTATCTTCAGGATGTCATCTTGAAAAAAGATATTTACATTATATTGTGAAATCAGAGTTAAAATGTAATGGTCCAGACAGGAGCAATTTTCCCACTCTTGACCATTCCTAATGTATTCCAATATGTATTGACCTAATCCTAAAGTTTGAATTTTATATACAAAGCAAAATGATGAGAAAATAAATTTATTTAATAACAATAGTGTTTACCTCAACATTTCTCCTTGCTTCTTTTATCATAGATTCTAGTCCTCCAAACACACTGCTGGTTGAGTTGGATGGCTCTCCATCAGACTCACTGTCATCAGAGTCATTCAATGTGACCACGACAGACTTGTGTTTTGGAAGCTATGAGAAAAATAAAACAAGTTTTAGAGCAAGAAAAAGTGAGAGACAGATGTACTAGAAGAGAAAATGGAGGTTAACTCATGTTACTATACCACTCCAATTCCATCTCGTAAGAAAAAACCCAAACCTATGTATTTGTCCATCTCCACTACAAGATAATGAACCTCCAACATTTTCAACCTATTCCCAAAGATCTGCAGCACATTTACAACTCCATGGTCACAGGATACAAATCTTAAACCTTTGACTCCTACAGTTACTTCTATTGTAATCAAAATTATCATCTGCAAGCAATTTTAAGTAACTGAAAAGGTAACAATCAAGGCAGCATTAGAAATGCTGTGGTGGACATACCAGAGGGGTCTCATCTTTCTTTCTGCCACAGTTGGGATGCCTCTTATCCCTTAGTTATACTTAGCTGACCTTACTGTGAGCTAGCTGCTCAGGCAGTTAAACTGGCAGAACACCAGAAGTACATAAAAAACATGAAACAAGATTAATCACTTTTTGCCAACACTGAGGCAGCTCATTCAGGATCAAATGACAGCCAATGTCAGCACAAAGACAGATGCAGAAACAAGCAAACGATTTAGATCAACTTCAAATGCTCTGGAGTTACAGTTGAAAAGAAGGGAGACACCATTTGGGCAGAAGCAACACCAACTCTTTTTTTGACAACAAACTGATGAGATAGGCTTCACTACCAGTGAACATTGTTCGGTGTCAAATTCTTTCTAGAAGAGCATCTGGATTTTCAAAGTTATTACTAATTCAAATGTTTCACAGAAGCTCCACCATTCTGTGATGTATCACTACAAGATGTTAATTCTGCTGTTCACTTGAACTGAGAACAACTTCAACATCCAGCCTTATCCCTAGAAAGCACCAAAAAGTTTCCTTACTGTGATCACTGCTCGTGGAGGCCTTGGAACTCTAACAAACTTGGTGTTTTGTACCCGTGGCTGAGACACAGTATTGATACTGACAGCAGACAGATTGCTTCTTGGCAGTGCTTGCAGGTTATCTGGAACAGGAGGGGAAGGTGGGCCACTGTTACTTGAAGTTTCCTAATAAAAGAAAACAAAAATATAGTCATAAAACCACACTACACACAGCTGTTTTAAAAGACAGAAGCATAAAGGAGATTGTTCCCTGTATGTCTCAGAACTTGGAATTGTGCTTTAGGCAAACTGTCCAAACTTATTAAGACAAACCTTGCATCTCATCTCTGCAATAATATCAAAAAGGCACACAAGAATTCAGTTATTCACAAGGCAACTATGAAAGATCCTTGACCCTATAACAAGGGCAAAACCAATAGGAATTTTCAGAACCACAAACTTTTTTTTAGTGAGAAGCAAAAAAAAAAAAAAAAAAAGTTAACCTCTTCCAACTGTTAAGTGTCTTTGTTTTCTAACTTACAGCTGATAAATAATAAACTCTTTTTTTTTCCAGAAAATCTCCATTCCCCTGAAAATACCTAATTTTTTTGTACCTTGAAGTTTCAAAATTACTTTGGAAATAAAAGACAAGCTGCAATTTACAATTCAAAAGGTGCTCCTGGGTGGCTTTCACTTTGGTTTCTTTTTAGGGGGAGAGGGAAAAATAAAGAAAAAATTATCTGAATTAAGTCATCAGAAAGGCAGCATTAAAAAAAGCCCACAGTCCTCACTTGGCAGGTCATATCTAAGTTTTGGTGAAGATTATCACTGGGCTGGAACACCTCTATGTAGAAAAGCTGAGAGAGTTGGGGTTAGTTTAGCCTGGAGCAGAGAAGGCTCCAGTGAGACCCTATTGCAGCCTTTTAATACTTAGAGGGCCTACAAAAAGATATGAACAGTCTTTTTAGCAAGGCCTACTGCAATAGAACAAGGGGTAATGGTTTTAAACTAAGAGAGGAGATTTAGATTAGACATAAAGATGAAATCTTCTAGTGTTGAAACACTGGCACAGGTTGCCCAGAGAGGTTGAAGAAGCCTCATCCCCAGAAACTGGGCTCTGAGCAATCTGATCTAGTTGAATATGTCCCTGCTCATTGGGCTAGGTGACCTTTAAAGGTCCCTTCCAACTTAAAGCATTCCATGATTCTATTCTATCATTGCCATCTAGAGGTTTACATTCAAAAGAAATGGAGTACCTCAGATCTGAAAGCTCGTTTGTTGGCTAGAGACTTAAGTAATTCTTCTCTTAAGAGCATCTCCTCTTCCTCTTCTTCATCTGCAAAAGGAGGTTTTGGTGGCTGTTCAGGTTCTTCAGGAGGAAGAGGTGGAAGAGGTGGAGGTGGCTCAAGGGAAACACAAGAAATACCCTCCACATAAAGTTGGCTCAAAGAGGGTACAGGCTGAGATAAAAAAAGAAAACAAGGGTTTGAAACATGAAGATTATGAACATTTAGAAGAGACTGAGACCTAAATCATATCATGGTTTAAAACTAATTCCAAGTAGAAGGGATTTAGATCACTGTCACTAAGCAGCTAGGAATTACTCAAAGATAATGGAAACAAGTTAACACATGGATAGTAAGGGAGTGCAGACATACAAACTAAATTTAAGTGAGAATTTGGAACCAGAGACAGTCTAGCCACAGGATATGGCTGACCAAACAGGTTCACTCCAGTCAAAAAAAAAAAAAAAAAAAAAAAAAAGAAAAAAACCAACCAAAACCACAAACCATACACTACACCAACCCACAGTCCTTAAAACAGTTACAGATTTGAGGTAACAAAAATCTAAATTTGACTTAGTCAAAAATTCAGCAGCTGTCATGGCAGGGAGTGGCAAATTTCTACTACTACACTAAGAAGAGTAACAAAGCAAAGAAAACTTCAGAAATTATTGCTTTCTGTTATGAAACAGCATAGCTCTAATAATTAAAATTTTAGTTCAAATAGGGAAAACTTCCATTAAACAAGAATTGGAGCAGCCAAAACTCAGCTGAAATAAAGTTTTTGAAAGCAACCCCAAGTTCATCAGCAGGTTCAATGGAATAACCAAATAGAGAACTGTATCAAAAACAGAATCTAAAATGAATCTTAACTTTAGTATTAGAAATAAGATACAAAATGAGAACTAAAGGTTTTTTTTAAATAAAAAACCACCCCTTTCAAGGTTACTTACTGGAATTGGAGGTGGCAGTGGCAAGGAAATTGGTGGTACTGGAGGTGGAAAATATCCTATTGGACACTCAAAGAAAGGAGGCTGCACTGGAGAAGCTGCTGTAATTTAAAAATAATTAGTGAGTGTAAGAAAACTGGCAGGTAATTACTAAACACCAACTCATGCTTATACTTCAACTGAATGCAGCAGGAGACAACTGGTTTTACTATGTACCAATATCAAAGGTAACACCAGACACAGCACAGTGCATTCATTTCTTACACATAAGAAGTAATTATATTTTTTCTCTTTTACACACAAAATACAACCCAGGCTGCAGTTTGTCACCTAAGGCCACTCTGCTGACTCACATTTCCTTCAATGGCCACCAAAACTCCCATTTTTTTCCCTCAAAACTGCTGCCTATCCTGTCAACACCCTGGAGACCTGAACTTCTGCATAGCTGCTTGAGAATACACAAGAATAAAGTCTACAGAGCTGCAATGAGGACAGTATGCAATAAGGACAGTACAACCTGGAAGAGCTTCAAGAGCACTACAGCAGAGACAGCATTAAAACAAGACAAGTAGTTCCCCTTCAAGTGTTAGTTCTAGATCTGCCACATCTCAAAAAACAGACTTTCTTTCTGAAGTGGTTAACTCATTCCCTACTTTATATTTTTACCAATCACCAAATAAGTAAACTGTAAATAAGTCTTACCTGGAGAGTTAGTTTCACTGTCTGTATCCATAGCAACTTCATCATAGTTATCATATTGATATATGCCTCCTGCACTATCTGTAGGCTGCTTATCAAAAGACCATCTCAAATCTGCATCTGAAGACTGAACACACAGACAAAAAGTGTATTTTACTTAGCTGGTCTTATGTTATTAGAGCAAACCAATTAAATTTTAAAAAGAGCTCCTTAAAATTTTGTCTTCTAATAGCTTTAGAAATACAATTTACTTGGCTTGTACAAAAAGAGCAAATGGAAGATTAACTTTTAATCAAATCCATTGCAGTAGTGACTCAAACTAACCAGCATTTTGAAACTGGAGCTCTTTAGGGGCATGGACAGGGAAAGGGGTGTCATGATACACAGAAACAACTTTTAAATACCTAATAGGTCATTATGTATCTGATACAATCATTGACATAGTTAATGTTAAATGAACACTAATATATGCTGAACAGACAAGTATGACTTAGACTCCTCAATTTGTATCCTTCAGAGGCATGGATTTAGACTTTTCAGCAGCTTTTAAAATTTCTGTTTACAGTTAAACACTTCTAGCCTCAATTTTCCACTCCTCATTATTATTATTGGGACTCTCCTACAACCTGACCTTTAATAGGGAGTCCCAATTCCATTAGCTGCAGTTTCATTTCCCCTTTACAGCATCAGTTGCTGCAAGCACTTGAAGCACCTCACTGCAGCAGCTGTCCTGCTTCCTTTATGAAAGAACTAATGCTGAAGAAAGCCATTTTTTCTGTCACACACCAATGTTTTAGAGACAAAACATTAGTGACTCAAGTGCTTTTTGCTAGCCTCAAGATGAGGGAATAAAGACAGCCTACAAGTTTGGCATGATGACCACTACAGTATCTCTATTCCTCCATAAATATGACAACTCTAACATTGTGTAATGAGGCTGAAACAATTATCCTGTGTCAGAGCAGATTTTGTCCCTTGACAAATTAAGAAAAAAATACTACAAAGAAACCAAACCTCAGATGACATTTTGTAAGAAGCAGGTCACTGAAACTGTGTAGACACAAAGATTGAAAATGTGAAGACAAAACTGCAGTCTAACAGAAGAAAGCCAGGAAAGTTTGATTGGTTTGTGTTAAATTATAGACTGCTCTTCAATCAGTGTTCAAAATACCTTTAGAAGGAAAACTCATACAAAACATCTTACCAAACCCAAAGGAAATGCCTGCCTAGCATAGGTGTGAGACACAGACAGCATTGAAGCATTCTGAAGTTTTGTGTTTGGGGTTTTTTTGTTGGTTTCTTGGGGGGTTTTTTGTGGTTTTTTTTATTGTTATGGTTTTTTAAGGAGAAGGCAGGGAAGAAGGGACTTAGAACAAAGAGAGGCAAGACAGAAATCACTCAGGAATCCCAAATACAACATCTGAACACCACGTAACAAATGTGTTACCCTGCTTCTGGATCTCCTCTTTCCTCCAACTAGCTTCATAAATCGATTATACTGCTCTTCTTGATTTGAGAGGTCTCTAATTTTTCTGATTTCTTCCTCCCTCTTTCTTCTCTCCTCTTCTTCCTCTAGTTTCCTCTGGTCTTCCTCTTTCTGACGCCTGTCTTGCTCCTTTTGCTGCTGTATCTTCTTTGATGTTTTTGTCTGTTGTTTCCTCAAGGGCTGCTTGGCTTTAAACAAAAAGATTTGTGATTAGCTTCACCTCACCTAAATAGCTCCCACTCATCCTAAGATGTAAGGGGTTTTAGAAGGATTAAAGGCTCACTGCCCAGTGTTTCACATAACACACTGTGTTGTTTTAACAGTGGACATGCCATTGATAGTGATTTCAGTAACATTAAGCTGATTACCTGTAGCACTGGGTTTTTTTGTTGAATGTGCTTTTGTACTGGCTTTGACTTTCTGTGTCACATTTTTTGTTTTTGTTAGCTTTTCCTTGCTTTCCTTCATCACCTGTTGTTCCTTTTGCTGCCATTTTTTACTAGCAGACTGAAGTGCAAGAAGCCTAAGCTGCAATTCAGACATCTCCTCCTCATCATCAAACAGCTTCTTGAGAAGAAAGAGATAACACAAGAAGTCAATGAACATTATTAGTAAATAAATATTTATCTTTTGAAGTCTACACCAATTATTTTTTTACCAAGAGAAAGCTTAAAAATCCTGCTGTATTGGTGTCATTCATGAAGAATGGACTGTTTCTATTACTACATTTCTGGACTGGAATTTGAAATGCTGTCTGAGTACCATAATGCTTGTCTATGGAGGAACACTTTCATACCTTTTCAGATGCAACATCTGAACTGCTGAGCTTTCGCACTGATGTTTGTCCTTTGTCTTCTGTACCTTCCAAAAGAAAAACACCACATTTTGGAGTTGTTCTTCATGAGGCAGAGACACATGATGATGATGATGTGCAGAACTTAATGCATACAAATCTATTTTATCAAGCTCATTGGTATATTGTGTAGGACAGAGTAGCAGCTGTATGTCACAGATATACAGATATATAGCTGTATATCACAGAAATAAGTATTAATACAAACTTGGCAGGCCTGATGGAATTCACATCATGATGATGAGCCTAAGGAAAGACCTGTCACTTTTTAGCCATCCTTTGTCTTGAAGTTGACATCTATTTTCCCAAAAAGCAGAAAACCAGATTTGGAGATGAGGGGAAAAGATTATTTCTTCCCATCTGTTTTACACTACCATCTCCTATCAGCTGCTGTCCTGAGGATCTCAGATTCCACTGGCAGCTATTCTGAGTAACTGAGCAGTCTTTTGCAGAATTAGAAGCCCAAAGCTGCAGTAAGAACACCCTTGCTCCACTTCATGCCAAAGGGAAACAAAAAAAAAAAGACTTACCATATGCAAATGAACAGTAAATAGTAATGCTTTCCTGCTAAACATTAAGGTGTTGACATATTAATTTGTTAGACTGCCCAAAAGCCATATATCTCATTAATATAATATACACATTAATATACTTATATAATATGCATAATGCTGTTTGCTATTACATCACTTAATTGTTGTAATTAATAACTATTCATATCATTGATAGCAGAAATAATTGTAGTTATATGATATGTAACCACACTTATACATTTTGATCTGCATCAGAGGAAGGAAATGAACATTTAGAGAGAAGCCTGGAGATCTTTTCCTATATTAGCCATTCTTCAAAGGGAGATTCCTTTTCACAGTTCAGATAGGTAGAAAGTTAAGTTTGTGATTCATACAGTTTTTAACTCTTCCTTGCATTTTATGAAAAGTCACATTCAGAAAGGTGCTTTTTGAAATATACCAAACCCATATAACTGAACAAAAATGGTAATATAATAGCAAATGCTGTCTTCCTGCTTCCACGTGCATGCATTTTTTAAAAACACACATACAAAAGGAAGAGAAACAGCATCTAACACCCCTGTTTTCTAAAAGAGAGCTGCGAACAGTTACTACACTAACCAAAGTACACAAACCATTCATCCACAGGATGGAAGCAGGGAGGCACAGATGGTACAGTGCCTGCTGTGCTGCACAGACACATGCAGGGACATACTGCACAAATCAAAAACACTCTCAAGCCAGAAAGGGACAACACAGGCAGAACAAGCTAATGGGTAATCAGGGAAGGAAAGCAGGGAACGTGGCAGAGCCTCTGCCAGAGCTACTGGACCACAGAGAATTAATCCTAGAAAGAGATACAACTTCCCCAAGTTTTAAGAAATTCTTCAATTTGAACAGGTCTGGAGAAATCTGGTACACCATTTGAAAATGAACATAATGGGAAATCCAAATGTGAGCATTTCCCAATATTCACATAGTCAAGTAGTATACATGCACTTGATACACATGAATCTGCAGTAACTAAAATGAGATGGGTTTTTCTAGGTTGTCAGCCTGTATTGTCATAAAAAAGTCACCCTCATACATAATCCATCTGCTTTCAGAGCACTCTTATGCTACAGACATGAATGGTATGCAAAATTTAAGATGCTATTCATGTACATACTACATCTACTTTTACTATCACTGAACTTCAGTGCTCCTAAGTTTTGCTGTTGAATTTTGAGAGTTTTGCTTTCTAAACACTCCTTTTCCTCCTGCTTTACTATGTTCTCTTCCTGCAGGCTATTGGGTTTTCTTCTGCAGTCAAGATGTGTTGATTTCCTTCATGCCTGCCATCAAAAACATCTCTTAAAAAAATAGGTTACTGTATTATTTTTATTAATGAGAAAGACAAAAGCAGAAAAAAATTACCTAGAAGGAGGCAGCTGGACAACCAATTATCAGTTTTGTCTTTCAGTTTCACGACAGATTTTGCTCATTACATTCTTGCTCTGAAGTTTCATGTAAATCATTCTGACTTTCAGTGCCCTAGTCCTACCTTTCTTCATATTCTTACTAATTACTCATCATTATTCTTCATCCATCTTCGTCTCTTCCCACTCAAATTGATAGTTTGCACACAATGACAAATTAGCTAACAAGATGACAAGAGATACCCAGAAGCACACCCTCAACCACAGCAAACGCTCACTAGAACTAGATGAAGCCTCAGAAAAAGAAGTTTAAATTAGCTGGGGTTTTTTTGCTAAAGACTTAAGAGTAAACTCAAAGACTTTTACCACAGTTCAGCTGGACACATTAACTTCTTTCTTACTAACT
>JAOEGS010017537.1:0-26586 GCA_025447755.1 Corythornis vintsioides
GACAGACAGCAATGATTCTTTTCTTTTTCTTTTTTTTTTTTTTCTCTCCATGTTCTATATATTCTTAAAATATATATTTAAAATATCCTTAGTTTTCTTCTCTTAAAATATGCATTATCCCTAGTCACTCAAATATCTGCATCTCTGAGTTTCCTTTTTTTGAAATTGGGTGGTGAGGACTGTCCTTTGTGTTCCAGTGAGAACCTGTCAGTGCCCTGCACAATGGCAGAAACACCTGTCTCTACCAGTATGATACCTAGTCACATCCAAGGTTCATATTTCCCATTCTCAGGGCTACATCACATTGGTGGCTTAAATATCCTGATGATGCTCAGAGGAGCTAGAAGGCTTTTCTTCATCAGCTATTTCCTTATTACAGATCACACAGGTCTTTCCATGGGATAACTGTGTCAAGGGGCACTGAGTCCTCTTTAAAAGAAAAAGAACCTTTTCTTCTTTTTCTGCCTGTGAGCAATCTGAACTTTTTTTTACTGTGTTTGTTATTCTGATGTCTTTAAGGTTTTTTCATATTGTTGTTCAGTTTTGTATTCTATACATATCTCTCTCTCTATATATATATCCTTTATTAAAACTCACTCTCTCTCTCTCTCTCTATATATATATTATTACAATTCTTGTCTCCTTATAAGCATCTGGTCTCGCATTGCTAAAAAGTAAGATAATATCTGCCCAAAGTGCAGATAATATCTGTCCAAACCAGGACACTTTGTCAACAGCATTTTTTTGCAGTACATTCTTATTTTTAACACTGAAATTATTAAAATATTAAATAATGCTGCACCTAATTCCTGAAGAACCCTTCTAATGAATGTACAATTCTTCTAATTTACCTATTAATATTTGCCTTCCATTCAATTTCGAACTGCTTTGATTGCTCTACTAAATCCTTGTCTTCTCATGCTTCACTAACTACATTATAGCAAATGCTTTAGTAAATCCAAATAAAAGATCCAAGGTTGCTATAGAAATCAATTTATACAATCATTACATATAATACTTCCACATAACTTTTATCATATTTTCCCTTTAATGCTTTGTATTTCATATTTTTAAAACTATACTTCCAGAAGCTTAACTATATTGAGATGCAACCAGCAGACTATTTACCTTTATGTCTCTCCTATTGTGGTCTGGGTTCTTCATGGTTCATCTGCTTGCAGAAGTTAATTTCCTTCATTTTTCAAATTTTGTCTCTCTAAAAATATTTACCCTTCCATTTAATTTTGGTTGAATGAATTAGTGACTGCTTAATTAGATACTACTATGGCAACAGTCACAGAAAACAAAATATTTTTAAAATCAAATCTATAAAACCGATTGACAATTTAGTGAAAAAATCTGTTGGTTGCCACTTGCAAGCATAACTAGGTTATCATTACTTTTAATAGTGGCAGGATACAATATATTTCAGGAAAGTCAAGATACTTCACTGAAGTATTGGAATGAAACAGTTCTCAATATTTATCTTACTAGTGACACTACAGATGTTTCTTGACTGTATTCAGATCTGTCCTGTGAGAAATACCAGAAACTTTACTCCCACCAGGCTTCTCTAAAGTAATCTTATGTTAAAGAGATTATTTTATTCATCCTTCCTACTACACCACAAGCAGTAATAATATAATATTTTATTCCAACACATTTCTTATTATCTGTCTTCCTTAACAGCACATCATATATCATATCTTTATTTTCCCTAATCATAACCCTACCACACAGCACAACTGGGACAAATGTGACTTTATTTGGCCTTCAAAACTGAAATATCTTCTTGGATCACTTACAAAAACAACTCAGCTACACAACCACCCTTGGCTTGACCCAAAAATGATTACAAAAAAGTTGCCCCCCTGAGCAGCAGAATTTATGAAGCGTCAGCGCTGAAGCATTTTTGTCTTTTTTACTTTCCCTGCCTTCCCTTACTGCCAAGTGCCTGAGGACCAGACAGCAACTAGAAACAAACTGGGCACAGAAGGGCACAGATAAACGAGCAGGACAACCTCCCACACCCAGCACATCCCATTCACTAGTTTGTTCCGAGTATACACGCTAACAGTCTAACGAACAGTTGACCTCACCCTTTTGATCCCATCTGGAATCCCACATCCTAAACACAGGTTTTGGCCTTTTGTTTTTCAGGCTTTTATCAGGCCGTATTACTGTTAAGTTTTCCTGATTTACTCTTCTAGAGGAAAACAGTCAGAGCATTTCAACTCTCTCTTTTATTTACTCAGCTACTGATCTAGTAAATTAGCACTTTCTTTTACTCTTAATGCTTGTTTTTTCTTCTTGCATTCTAAACTAGAGGCAAAGATTATGCAGTCACTGAACTTCTCCTCTCATTCCTTAAATTAAAGCGGTTCTTATCAACACCACAGAATTTGGCAGTAATGCTAAATCTTAAGACATCCAACAGAAATTATCAGTTTAATCAGAGATTAAGAGCCCTGTGTTGTAAGACAATATAGTGCCATTGGGATTTACCAGCAAGAATTATGTTACAAATTGTGTTAAATTACATGAGTCCTAAACTTTATATTTCTATGTTGAAAAAAATAGTCACTCCAAAAGATTAAATTCTTTAAAACTCTCAAGTGAATAAGAAGAAATCCCAAGCTCAGAAATACATTAGAAGTATATATATCTTCAGGAGAACACGTATTAGGAGTGACCATTTCTGAAAGCTACTTTCTGAATGACCTCTGGAGCATGTTTGCTACTCAAAATAGAGTTAAGTAAATGTCATCTAGAAAATGGAACCATTACAGAGAGACATTATACATACAGGGAGACAGATGCTTATTAGTTGCTAAGACTACACCTCTATTTATGACTTCAGAGGTGAGAAGATCTCCCATGCAGAGTAAATGTGCCTCATCTTTGCTGAGTGCAGAAAGGACCTCTCATTTGCAGTATAGATGTGGGAATGGCTTTCATAAAGACAGTCTCATTGCTTGCACAGGCTTTTCACAGACCTTCTCACGAGTTCCTTAGCAGCACTAATCTGGGTGGCAGAGTGGTATTCTGCTACGTGTCTTTCGAGGAAGGAAAAATGAGCTGTAGTTCAATGGATGCAGAGTGACAGACTATGCTGTGCACCTAATATGACCTTATTTTAACGTGCTTTCGAAGAGGAATACCTACCAACT
Organism: Corythornis vintsioides; assembly: GCA_025447755.1. Lineage (NCBI taxonomy): Eukaryota > Metazoa > Chordata > Aves > Coraciiformes > Alcedinidae > Corythornis > Corythornis vintsioides. The sequence goes on from JAOEGS010017537.1 coordinate 3,171, forward strand.
CTTGAAGTATGCTGTCTTTGAAGACACAGAGAAATAAGAGTATAAAATATTCCTTACAATAATGAAAAATCCGAAAAGCAGGCTGGAAAAAGTAGAAAGGAAATCTGGAATTTGTTGTTGAAACTTTTAATGTCATACTTTTGAAAATGAACGGTGGCTCTATAGGTCACAGTGCTCTCAAGAGGTAAAACTGTAGTCAGGAAAAAAAAAAATCTATTTACAAAGATTTGTCCCTCAATAGGCTTGTTATAACATGATGTTATCTGTTCACTGTCATATTTCAGATTGGTATGAAGATCATGTAGCTTGTATGTTTTCAGAGACTGTTTTTTTATCCCAATGTACGCTGCAGCATCCCTACCACATCCTGATTCTGAATTGACATTCTAAAGGGGAGGGGAAAATGTCACACTATAGGTAAAGCAGATCGAGATATTTTTGTTTTAATCTGCACACCAATTGTTACCAAGTGATTCTTGTTAAATAAGGAGGGCATGTATTTGTTCCTCCCAACCTTCAAGCACACACACACACACACACACACACACAAACAACTTGGTGTCATATTCAAACTTGCTGGCAGTGCCTTGATCATTGATAAAGATACTAAAGATAATAGTTCCATTGCTGAGCCCTGGGGAACAACACTTGTGGCTTCCAGCTGGATATAATTCTATCCACCACTCTCTGGGCCTAGCCATCTAGCCAATATTTCACCCAGTGAAGCATATGCCCATCCAAGTCATACTATATAAAATATCTCAGTTGTAAATGTAAAATTAAGATGGAAAGATTAAAAAGGGATAGCCTGGTCAACTTATGGATAGATTTTGCTCTGCTTTACCAAAAGCTAGTTCTAAAATATGTATTTATTACAGCCTAGTTCTATTTGCATACTTAATTGGAATTCCAATTAAACTGTGCTATGAAAAACAATGTGGAAAATGCACCCTCTACTGGCTCTAGAAAACATGATATGGAACAGAAATCTGGAGCATTTCTAAAATTTATTCTCCAAACATAAGCACATTTCATTCTTCAAGTCTTTTAATTCCTCATCCAGAAAGTAGGCAGAAAATTTATTACTTCACTTAAAAAATATGTTTACTTGTAAAAGAGTAGATAAAGATGTTTCACATATTAGAATTTTAGAAAGGACACAAAAAAAGAAGAATGTACTTTTGAATATGTATTTTTTAAATTAGTTTTATATACTTTATATATTATAGAAGATTTATCTATTTTAAGCACATAGTTTTAATGAAGAATAGCGTAATGGTGCAGAATAATACCTAGAACACATCTTATTATGAATATAGCATAATGACAATGGTCATGAATATAGATTGCCAAGAGAAATGCTTTCTCTATCTATAATAGAAAACAAACAGCTTTTATTCTGTATACCTAAAGAGGACTGGATTATATAGGCAAAAAGGAAAACTGTGTTTGGATCATATAAATTTGATTCCTAAAGTATAGGCATGACCTTTCTACACTTCCCTATTTCAGCATGATCATACAGTGTATTCAGACAGCATATGCCTGGTTGTCTCCCCAGCCTATTGTAAGTTTAGGTAACTGAGGTACTTTCACTGCCCGATGGCATAAATAAAACAGCCAAGTACATCTATTGCACTAAGTATCAGATTTGCTTTGTAGCTGTAGGTTCCTATGTTCATATCTGGTTTCCGACACAATACACGCCCCTTGTGAAATCCATAAGCAGTGTGCCAGCACCTGATGTACTTCCACTTCGGGTTGGTCATCATAGCACAGAGGTGACAGGTGTGAACCCTCTGTAACCAAGCAATGATTCTGCTGAATGGAGTACACCAACTCCAGGGGGAAGTCTCTTTTTTCAAAGAGCCTAGGGGCTTACCCTCAAGAAACTCCTTCTATTTAACAACTGGTAGCTAAGAAAAGATGCCAACGGGAATTACTGAGACATAAGTAACCCCTGCTGAAATAAATGGCCAGACTGACTTATGTCACTCTAGAGAGCTGTCATGTTATGACTGTACCCTCCTCAATGGGCTGTGCAGCTCAAGATACTGTCTAATGATGTGTTACCACATAATGATAATGGTCTTCGTGGAGCTTCTCTTTAATGATGTGTGTTACTTTATAATGATAATGGTCTTCTTGGAGATAGACTATAACTTTAATATCACAACCCCACTGAGGAGGCTATACTGAAAACATTAGAATTCTTGTCCATGACCTCTGTTAGCAGCCCCTTAGACAGCAGGTAGTCATCAAAAGGCAGAGAGCCTTCAAACAGAAAAAACAAAATTGAAGTGAGAGGGCAATAAGCCTTGCAAGATCATAGATAAAATACTCTACAGGAAAAAAAGATGTATAGACATGTATATATACAGTACAACATGCTTTTCCTCCACTATGCTTGCTTGTTCTTCCTCAAAAAGTATTTTAGGACTCTGAACTTTGTTTTGCTTTGTTTTCCCCAGCAGCAATACATCAGAGTTTGCAGCAGAGAGATGAAAAAGAACTAATGAAAGCCACACAGAAAACTTGACCTTTTGTTTGTTGGATAATCATAAAGTAACACAAGAGGTATTTTGTGCTGATTTCTCTCCTCCCTTGCTCAGTGAACATTTTGACAATATATGGAGCAAGACTCAAAATAGTTCCTAGTTCTTTTTGTAGATCCCTAGTCTCAAAACACACAAAATAATTATAACTAGCAGAAGTCTTACCTAGTATGATAATATGATAGGTTGCATAGTCAACAAAGACCCACAAGTGTGTTCAATGTGATATGATGCACATCCTTTCTTACAAAAATAAGAATTAAAAAGAAAATCCAGATCAAGAACAAAAAAATAAATAAAATCCATCCACAACTTTGAGACTGAAATCTACTTAAAGTTGCCCCACACCCAAATTTTTAATTTTCTGATTTTTTAGATGTCTTCCCTCTGATAATAAACTGAACATTATTACAGTGCCCAAAAAAGTGTTTTACAGCATTCCTGTCCAGCCATATACAGGAAAAAAAATTAACACTACTTATAATAAATGACCTGAATAAAACAAGAAGTGACCTTAATTCTTGGCTTTGCCACAATTCAGAAATAGTGCAGTCATCTAATCATGCATTATTGCAGTTCCAATATATTTCTCTAACAAGAGATGTTATCTTGTTGCCTACTAGTACCTATTTTAATGCTAATCACAAGAGGGAGCTACATTTTGCTGAACTCTAGTGTTGCTTGATGGTCCCTGAAACATAACCAGTGTTTCAAAGTATTTCCAGTGCTTCTTGAGCAGAACAGGTTCAGTCTTTTTATCTGTCAGGTCACTCAATACATGCTCAAGGATATGAAGGGCACAAAAGCTTTTCACACTGGTTGCAGGTAGACATCCCTAGAGAGCTGATAATAGTTACTAACATCAGAGAAAAAAACCAGCACCTTTTTGGATGCCTTTTCCAGGGTGGTGGCAATCAGCTTTTCCAGTGATCAAGCTGAGTCACTGAGAGGTGTCTATTTTTAATGCTCATAGGAGGGTGAGGGAAGCCTGTGGCCACCTGCTCTCCTTGCTTGTCCACTTGTGCAGTGTACTGGGTCTGACTGAAGTGGAGTGAATTTTATCCACAGCAGCCCTCCCACTGCTGTGCTTTGTATTGGAGCTGGAAAGGTGCTGGTAACACCCCAGTGCTGTTGCTACTGCTGGGCAGGGCTTGCACAGCACCCAGGCTGCTTTTTCAACATTCCCTGCAGTGGGATGGGGTGGACAAGATCTCAGGAGGGGTCACGACCAGGACAGCTGAGCCAAACTGTCCAGAGGTAAGACTACAGGTGTTTAGATCCTGCGGCCAATAAGCATTCACATATAGATCAAGGCTTTGTTCCACTGATGTTCCCAACATAGATAGTTTCCTCTCGGGGCTCCGATAACACCTCCTTTTTTACCTCCACAAATCCCTTTCTGAGTTTGGTATTGCAAAAGTGGTTCTTTAAGCTCCTCTTCTGCTATTAGCCCTTCAGCTCAGAGTGCCTACCCTCCTTAGGGTGACTAGTAATTATTATTTATTTCTAGACAGGCTTGTCTTGTTGGTTTAGCCTTAAATTTTATTAGATCCTATTAAAAGTCAAGAGGAAACAATAACTTCTCTCACATGACTCTCCACTGGGATTGTGGAGAGAAGCTATTTGCTCCCAAATACAAGAACTGACCCTTGCCTCGGTGAGTAAAAACAGCTTTTAATCTTTTCTTTTTTTTTTTTTTTTTTTTTTTGCTATATGTGTTATAATTGTGTTCTCAGTATTTTTGTTTCACACCATGTGACTGACAGAGAGGAATAAAACATATGCAACATGCCAAAAATCAACACAAATACACCAACATAAAATTGGCTTAGAGCACTGGAAAATCAAATCCCCTTAACAGGCATGAGTTGCCATATGATATACTAGAAAGAGGTTCCAAACTAAATCAACGACTTCAGCTATGACCAAATACTGTATCCTTTCAGGGTTAAGGATGGGAAAAGTTAAAATTAATCTTGTGAATAGCACCTTTACATTACATGTAGAACAACTGCCTGCATCTTCCACAAAAGGCTAAGATCTATCTTGAAACTCTGGCCACCAGAACAGTTATGGAAGGTCATCTAAATTAACTTTCTGTCTTCCAGTTTCCCTTAAAAAGAAAAACCATGGAAGATAGAACTTCAAAGAAGATACTGCATTTGCCCATGTTCCCTGTAATTCAAATAAATAGATTGCCGGAGACACTCTATTTTATGGCAAATAAAATGTAGACTCTGTGAACTTTTGCATTTTCAGAATAGCTACTATAGAGGCATCATATTCAGTATTTTTAAGTTAGACTTGTGCATAGGGTAGGATTAAAGTTTGAAACCCTGTGTTTATAGTCACATAGTGTTACCAGAACTGCTTCCCTATCCCAAGATCTTCAATGAGCCATGAGCTATTTTGGACAAACAAATACAGTTCTAAAAAGAGCAGGATAGAAACTTACTGGTAAGAAAATTAGTAATCATTTTCTTAAGAGCCCCCTGAGAAAAATTTAGAATTTTAATCTAAAATTTGCAGTTCCACAAATACAAAGACTTTTCCCCCCACAGATGGAAAGAATTAAACCAAGAAACTCAAAACTAAGCCAACAATTAAAACAGCGTTAGCAGTAAATTAACAGTTTGTTCAGTAATGAAAACCATCAATTGCCATCTGTAATGAAATGCATTATTAAAAACGTAACGAGGGTGTAAATACACAGTGCTGCATAAAGATATCATCTGAAGGAGTTACCCAGAGTGGGAAATCATTAACTAGTGTAGCAGCAGAAATACAAAACCATGAATCTACCATGGGTTGTAGACCAAAGGAAAAGCGAGCATGTGTCAACATGCTTTTTATCTGCTCTCCCTGTAGCTGCAGGGAGACGTGTTTATATGGGCTGGCTTGCACAGAAGTGGGCAATCTAGCCACTGCAGGCAGTGAGTGAGCATTAATGACTAAACCTTTGAACCCATAGTTCAAACTGTGGTGGAACTGAGTCTGAGAAAGAAACTTTTTCCCATCTGTGCTGTGGACCATGATGTCCTAAAAATCAGCAATTCCTTTTTGGCTCAAGGGACTAACATTTTGCCTAGTGATAAGGTATCAGACAGAGGGTAGACATGGCCACCTTCTATTAATCAGAGTTCTTTATAACACACTTCCCTCTTCCTTTCCAATTCTCCACAGATTCCAACTGAATTGTTCAACAAAAAGCTATCAAATTGAAGGGACCTATATAAAATGCTATTCTGCCCATGTTGCTACAGTCATAATTATGCTAAGGCCTGTGTCCTTTGCATAGGAGTGGATGTTGAGAGCAGATATAGGGAAGCAAATGGTGCAGGAGGTAGCACAAATAGTCTCATTTGGTTAGACTACCTGAACCAGGTAGCAATGTTAATAGGCTAAAGGGTGAACATAAAGAGAATCACAGAATCATTCAGGTTCACAGGATCATCACGTCCAACCATTAGCCCTACTCTACAAAGTTCACCCCTAAACCATGTCCCTAAATACCACATCCAAGGTCCCCAGTGGGCACACTGCTGACTCATGTTCAGCCTCTTGTCAATTAAACCCCCCATGTCCTTTTCCATCAGACAGCTTTCCAGCCACACTTCCCCAAGCCTGTATCTTCACGTGGGGTTGTTGTGCCCCAAGTGCACATGGCCTTGTTAAAGCTCATCCCGTTAACGTTGGCCCATCGATCCAACCTACCCAAGTCTCTCTGCAGAGCGTCCCTATCCTCATGCAGATCAACACTCCATCCTAACTTAGTGTCATCTGCAAACTTACTAATGATACAGTCCATGTCCTTATCAAGGTCATAAATAAAGATGTTAAACAGAAAAGGTCCCAACACTGAGCCCTGAGGAACACCACTTGTGACCAGCTGCCAGCTGGATTGAACTCCACTGACCACCACTCTCTGGGTCTGTCTTCAAAATGTCATTCAAATGATGAAGACTTTTAAAACCTTTTGATGGATTCTGTATATATAAAATATATAAAAATAAGACCATTAGATATAGGGTAGCAAAGACACAATTAAGAACACACACCTGTTAAGAAGTGCATGTTTTCACCAGTGAGGGTAAGTCATAGCCTGGTTATACGGATCTGTTTTCCTAAGAATGGTCTAGTAAGCCTAGATTTGAAAGGTAACACTGGAAAATGAAACAGTAAAGCATCACACTGAACCTAGGTAATCAATTTCCTGCTGAACACCAAAGGGTAATTGCAGAGGCTACAGGTAAGTTCAGCCTGAAGCCAGCAGAGAAATAAAAGGTGAGAAGAAATGGGGAGGGAAAAGAACTTTAAAAGATACACGACCTAAAATAGTTATAGGTGGACAGTTTTATGAACAGACCATATTACCCAAATATTAGCAGCTTTTTAGAGGTGGGAAGAAAACTAGACCACCACCAGTATTCCAAGTATACAGTGTTTCATAAACATATATTATTAAAGGCAAGCTTTGTCTAAATAAATATTGTAGTGCTAAAGTAACCTTTGGTAAAGCAAGGTTATTAACTGCTGCTCACAGGGGGGACAGTAAGGCAGGTGTTAACTCTAAATTAAGCCTGTTGACATAATCCTGATTAGCACCCAGCCCCAGAAACTGTGCGGGAGAACAAATCATGAGATCCCATGCTGGGTGCTCTGCAGCGTGAGGGAGGCAGTCCACACACACAAGCAAGTTCAAAGTCATTGCTACCTGGATAACCCCAAGAGCAAGACTATCCTTTGCATACATTCAGATTTGCATCTTCACAAATGTGTTGGTCTACTGGTTCCCTTATTACACAAAACCACCTCAGCCTCAATAATTTTCCTCCCGAGGGACAAGGCAAAGGTTTGGTCTATGAAGATATGTTCTAATGCATGTTTCAGTTACACTGGCAGCTTGCCCACCATGGAGGGAATATTAATTATCTATGACAAAAAAATGGGCAATATTATGTAGTTTCAAAGGGGCATATTTCAAAAATGCTTCCTATTATTTATGCATAGATATAAACAAGCCACTAGTTAGTACAGTTAATAAACCATGACAAGTTTGCTTTAAATGTGTGGGATATCTAAATTAAATATTATTTATTAGGCAATATGATTTTTCCTAGGCATTTATCCATCAAACATGGTACCCTTATTGCACATGCATTATGCAAAGTGTCAAATTAAACTATTGCTTATAAAAATAAACATTAGTTACTGAAATGATCCAAATGCTTGGCTAGAATGTTATTTAGGACAGCTAATAAATATATTTAACAAACCTTTTGCATAGAGAAAGTGTAAGAAAAAACGTAAGAAAAAATTATTGGGGTCTCACCTCCTTGCTAGTCTTTTCCTCAAGTAAACAATGAGAGAATGAAGTACAAAGAAAAAAGGTCTCATGGGACCTAATAAACCAAAGACCACATTAGCTATTACAGCATCTGTCTTACAATGGGAAATAGAATGTAGTAACAAGCAAAATGACCTCTGCAGCAATTAGAGTGCAGAAAGTAATGAATGGAGAATGGATTGTTTCTTTGGTTTCATTCTACACCATTATTTGACTTGAATTTTACCACTGTTTTCAGCTGGAGCAGGCTCAGTGTCTGTAAATGCCCACTCATTAAGAAGCAAGACCTGCAAAATGCTGAGAATGATTCATCCCCACAGGATTCAGCCAGAAATGAAGACAGTCAGTGAGTGACCTCATGACTTTTCAAAGAGCGATCAGAATCAAGACTTTGCAACAGGGGTTAGAGGAGAGGCCAATTACTGTATATTCCTAGCAGCAAATGTATCTTCTTATAAGATAGGCACTGTGAAACATTTATTTCTGGCTTTTGCAGACAGAGAAGACTCTATAAACGCAAAGTTAGGTATGCAAATTCTTTAAACACTTAAATCTTGACTTAATCACTTTGGACAGGGTGATCAAACACTGTCCACATTCAATGGAGGGGGAAAAAGAAAAAGAGGCTGAAACATGGAACACTGAGTAGAATGGAAGCTCTCCTGCTTTACACCGTGGTGCTACCCAGTAGTGTATGACAGCCCTGGGCTTGCTACAAATGCTAAGGAAATGTTATTTTTCATACAGCTTGATTTTCTCATCCTGAAGGGATTAAATTCCACACATACTGCCTCAGACCCTAATCCACAAGCCTACCTGATGTTCTAGGTCTGAATAGCCATCATGTTTCATGTTGAAGCTGGACAACTATGTGGAGAAAAAAACCATAAAACCTGGTTTAGCTGCAGCCAGATAGGGAAGTCAAACCTGATTCGGTCATATTATGGACATAAAAAAAAAAATAAAGAGGCCTCAAGTTAATATCCTGTTCTAAAAATTTTGGGTGTTATTTTATTTTCACACTAGGACAAGGAGAGGAGAAGGCATTTCTCATATCACACACAGCTTACAGAGGATATTACACTGAAGTATAACAAATGAAAACAAAAATGAAATGGGTAACTAGTCATAAGCTGAGGAATGTACACAGTGAATTTACTGCATACAAAGCATTTGCTACTATGATTATTAGATATATTTAACTCTAATAAAAACAAACAGAAGTACTTATGCTCGGAAACTAGTCTCTGAGCAAGGAAACAATTGCTTTTCTTTGAAGACAGACCAATTATAGAAATAGTACAGTTGCTATACTAAATTAAAAAATACCGAATTATGTGACAGTAGGGAGACTTTTGTTCACTAAGATCAATTTTTTATATATAAAAAAACAACCTAAAAGACATAGTATGAATGAGCAAGCAGTAAATTTTACAACAGAAGAAAAAGGACTATTCCATTGCCAGAAGGGTTATAAATATGCTCCTTTAAAACAACAAATAGACTAAGCACAGTCTGGAAGAGTGCACAAGTCTATGCTAAACAAGCAAAGCTTCAACAGTACAAACTGTAATTTTTTGTTTCTACAACAGCTGTCAAACTGCTGACTCACAGAATGCATCAGGACTGAAAATATGTTGGCTTAAATTTCTAGATGTACATGAACAACTGTATTTTAAATTTCTTTTAGTTGTTTCATGTACAACCACATTAACTGAGAAAACAAAATAAACTAGCCCTTCACAAGCAGATTTCTGTAAGCGTTTGAAATGACTTAAAGAATATAGTAGTATAGTGTAAACATGATTAGCTACAGGCTAAGAAAGAGGTACAATAAGTATTTCTGGTGGAGTATCTCAAATTCCAGAACACCATCTGGTCTACATAAGATTACCTGTTAGTTTTTTTATTCTTCTGGTCTTCAGATTAAGTAATTGCTTCTTAGAAAAAAAACCTTTGATTTCCTGTTATTTATCCTCTTTTAAATATAATCAGAGAGTAGTTTATGAAGATACTCATTTCATATTGATAGAAAGCCATATCAAAAAAATCCAGAACACACTGAAAGACTCAGTGGATATGCATATTTAAAAGACAGCACATTGATTTAGCCACAGTTCTCATTAAAATTAGCTGCAGGCAAGCTCCTAAAAATCATTGCATACTATAAGAAAATCACTGGAAATCACTCAGGCAGGGCAGGGTCCTACAGTCAAATAGGTATGCCCAAGATCACCAGAGAAAACTAAATACTACTTTGAAAATTGGAAAAGGTTAGCTCCATATACAGTGTAACTCTATTGATTTTGGTGAAGCTATGTGAAGTTAAAACATACGAAGATGTTTGCCACGATGATGAGCTTCCTTTCCAAGAAGACAAGTGGACAAATGCGTGAGGTCATGAGTATGTTATTAATATGCAAGTCAAATTAAATTTTATTAAGGTTACTGAAAGGAATATTCTTTACACAAACCAAAATGACAGAAAGCCCTGCCTTACTATCACTATTCCTCAAGAGAGACAGATTTCTGTGTTAAATATTTCTCGGGGATTATCACAAATCCCTGTTTTCTTGCTGCCAGGAAATATGTGCTCCACCATTCTAACCTTATTTATTAAATCTAATGCAATGCAGAACACTACTAAAGAGCCAGGCTTCATATTTTGGAAAGCTATGGGTAGTTCAGCAGACAATGTACTCTTTGAGAATGCAAATATCACAAAGAGCAGACAGAAAAGAGCAGAAATTTCTTTCATTCTACCTCACGTTTATTACTTTAAAAAAAACTCTTCTGAAAAGAAAATATTCCAAAACATCCACCAGTCCGACCATGCTTTTATACCATTTCTTTTTCTTTAAAAGTTTTAGAGAAGATTAAAATGAGTTATGTTTCAAAAACTATAGTTATGTTTCACAGAGGCTGCAAAACATAAGGTTGAGAAACCACAATATACCAGGAATACAGTTAATAATGCAGAAGTTTTGTTTGATTGTTCTACTGATGGTGGTCTCTACCCAAGATAAAAAAAAAAAAAAATCTATCTTCACATAAGATTAAATCCCAACACCCAAGTATATGTGTTTGTTTCATATAGTTTAAAAAGTAATAGAAATAAATAGCCTATAGCTAAAAAAAAAAAAAACCAAGGCAAAGAAAGGGTCAGCATTATTTACTAATTTTCAAATAATGGCAAATATTTACTAATAGCAAGTAGGTGAAAAGGAAAAAATATTATTGTATCCTGGTAGTAGCTACACATAGCCTGTCTCTTACCACTGCAATTTCCCTACAAATTGCTCCTTTTCTCCTTCCAGAGTAATTTTCAGACACTATACAAACACTTCTTCAAAACAGATTAAAATACAAGTGTAATTCCTCTCCATGTACATAGCAGCTGCAACTAAAGTTTGCCTTTTGAACCACTGGCCCAAAAAGACCCTTGACCATTTAAAATGAACATGGATGTCTGGGAAAACATTAATAAACTGCACAGGTCTTCATTTCAAATATGACTTTTGAGTACTTCTGCTACCAGAAGAAAATTATGTTCTGATAGTTTCTCATACTGAAGTAACATGGATAGGTATAAAAACCTCTGGCATTCTTGAAAACTGTGTGGGAGAAAAACTAGAGAAGAGTAGATTTAGATTGGACACTAGGAAGAAATTCTTTACTATGAGGGTGGAGGAACACTGGAACAAGTGCCCAGGGAGGTGCTGGAGACCCCATCCCTGGAGATTTAGAGTCAGGCTCAATGGGACTGTGAGCAACCTGATCTAGTTGAGGATGTCCCTGCCTACTGCAGGGGATTAGGGCTAGATGACCTTTAGTGGTCCCTTCCAACTCAAGGTAGTCTATGATTCTCTTCTATAATTCTAGGCCCATCCAACATACCAACACCATGGTCATACTATGATTTCTAAATCTTAAAAAAGCCTAATTTTCTACATCATACCAATACCAACTGATAAAATACCAGTGGATGCTAATGCTACTATTGTCTCCCACACTGGTGACACTGGTCTTGCTCACTGCTCTGCCTGGCGTAGCTGCAAACCAAACCATCTTTCTCTGATGTTACTTTTCCCTTGCAGATATGCCCTTGCTACATTTTGGGCAGCGTTATCTCTATGGCAGAAGGCATGCCCAGCCTTTGCACTCACAGCGTGGTGTCAGAAACCAAATCTCCTAAGGATAAGCTAGTAGCTCCTCAACGATTTCTCTAATCTGCATTAGGACTAGCAGAGGATATGCTGACAGAAAATGGTGTTGGGTAATGTGAAAATTATTGCAGCTTTAATGCTAAAGATAATTTTGCTGCCCTCAGAATGTTGCAAGCAACATCTTTTATTACTTTTTTTTTTTTTAATTCTCCAGTTATTTTTCTCACAGAATTTTAATTTCACCCAGAAAATAAGATGATTAGCTCCTATTTTTAGCCCATGAGAAGTCTGCTTTCATTTTTTTGTTCTAGGTATGTAAGCAGGACTTGGAAGTATTTCCATTTTTTTCAGTCTTGCATACTCATTTTCCTCTTTAATATATTTAAATTTTACTGACATTATCATTCCAAAGCAGTTTGAGATTCTACACAGTTTCTTTTGTTCAGGTGACTTGGTTCATGTTCAAGACTATACCTAGAGGTTAAACACGAAAATATTTTCATAGAAAAGGTGGTTTTATCTTTTGAGTAAGTTAAACTCAGCAACTTTTTCCTGCTTTTAAAACAAAAATCTATCCTTAACCAGATTATTTAAAATAAGACTTTACAGTGTATAATAAATTTTGTAAATGACTCGCAGACCTACCTGTCTTAATATGAATTTTTATTGATACACTACAAATATAGCAGTTCAAATTTCAGGGTCTCCGAATTTTTTTACTTCAATGTCTTGTGCTAACCTCTAAGCATCTTACTAATCCATTTTGACTTCTGTGCTCTGCATTTGCCCGTTGTAACCCAGGGGTTTTTGAAGATCGAAAACTGTAGATAGGCATTAATTAAAAAACAAAACAAAACAAAACAAAACAAACAAACAAACAACAAAACAAACAAAAAAAACCCCACAAAAACAAAACAAAAAAACAAAAACAAAAACAAAAACCAACCCAAAACATTGGAGTAGGAGCTATGGAAAAATTCACTCTGGCCTTTTAATTATTTTCTTTTCAAAATACCTTAGTGTGTCCGAAGATTATAAGCTTAAAACTATGTCAGGTTTCTAACACTATTAAATTTGTGGGGTTTTTTTGTATTATTATTAGTCATTTTGATAATTAACCTGGCAAGACTACACCAATACTCTTTATCATGCTGATACAAGGTATACTGATACAAGGAACTTCATGTTTAAGTGCTGGCTATCGCCTAAAACACCTTTACAAAGATAACTTTGAAAAGATGCACCAAGGTATATGTAAAGCTGACTTCTATCTCACCTTCAACCTTTAGAGGGCAGTGCTACCTTTGAATACTTAGAGATGTTCTAGAAGGGCATGATGCTTCCATTGCCTGAGAGAAGTAAAAGTCAAAAGTAATGAAAGAAATTTCAAAGGACAAGAAAATTTCCTGCCTTGCTGATATGGGGAAGAGAACCCATGAATCATGAGCCACACATTGGGTAAATCCTTTATGCTTTGTAGGGAAACAGAGACTAGAGGTCTTGTCAGTGCAGCTTTGACATTAACACCTTTGTGGCTGCAACTGCAAGGCCAGAAGAAAGTAGGCAAAATTGATTTGTATTATATACTACTCCAGTTCAGTCTCATTTTTATGCAGACATTAAAACCTTATCAAGGCCAGTATAGCTTCTAGTGCAGGTATCAGCATACCTTGGATAATCAATACTGTCTAGAGTTGCAGATGTTTTTCTTCAGGGATTTACAGCTTTCACAAAACCTGCCTCAAGGTGCTATGGAGGACAACAGCACGTGATGAGAAGTGGAAGAAATGCCAAGAATTCAGCTAGTGGAATATTATCATCTTTTTTTTTTTGTTTATGTCTTTTACCCTCAATAACAGTAATAACTGTTCAGACAACACTATGTCCTTTCTTATACTAGGAGCTAATTAGCATACAAATCTGTCCCTTTCCTGTCACTCACACTAACTACATAAAATACCTTAAAGACACAACAAGAGACCACAAACATTGCTGCTAAAATATTCTTTCGACATCAGTGGTTTCTTTTCCCAGAAACACATGGTTGTGTGTGTGATGTTCTTTGCCTGGTGTTCCATGTTGAGGGTCACAGGGTCCATCCTGTGGGTGTCAACATCTGAGATGATCATCTAAATCTACCTCATATTCAGTGGAAAGAAACAGACTTGTCTGGAGTGTCTGTTTTAGGAGAGAAGGAACTGCATCAGTAGGTGGTTGGATACTTCATACAATGGAAGTGACTGTTTCCCTCTTCTGACTATAAAACCAGCAGAGGATGGTTAGTTTAGGTGTAGACAGCTACATTCTTAAGTTCTTAAGTCAGGTGAAAGTCAAAAGAAAGCATATAGAAGACTGTACTGGGAATTTATAATTAGGGAACATTACAAAGTTTACTCAGGACTATGTATAAGGATACAAGTTACACTCTTCTCATTAATGTCTTTCACATTTTATATCTGGTTTGGATTTTGTTTTCATACTGGCTGAGCATGATATCATCACCCCTAAGAGATTAAGAATTTTGAAGTAAATTATTTTTTTTCCTTTTTTTTTTAACATCTGATATGGCCCAGTAAATAAAATTTCATCAGTGAGAATGGCAAGACTTAAGAAACTAGACCTAGTAAGCTTCCAAAAAAGCATGCTAGTCATAGCATATTGTCACTTACAACCCACAAACTGCATTTATACTTTTCAAGGTTAGGATTTTAGGATAACTCAGGGTGGAATGGACTTCAAGAAGTCTTGTAGTACAAACTCCTATTCATAGCAGGATGCAAGCACTGACAAGAAATACAATGTTATATCCAGATTACTTAGTAGCTAGGCATTATCCTCACCCTACTTAATGGATGTGCCATCACAGCCTTGATCCGAAATACATTTGTACCATGATTACTTTCAAATTCAGACCTTACTTTTTAGACATCCTTTGAACATTCTTCCTCTGGTTAATAGCCATTCTAAATGATCTCTCAATTATGTAAATCAACAATCTTCAAAGGAAACCTATTTTGCTGACGTAACTTGTGGCCAAAGAAATATTTCAAAGTAATGGAAAAGTTCTCCTACTGTTTAACTTCATAAATAGCCACTAGCTATGATCTAGTGTTCCATCATAGAAAACCACAAAATATATTTTTAGCGAAAATCTGTTTAACTGAGAAAGTACATTTAGATCCTTCTTTTCTGTAGCAGCATGAATTTTAGCATCTGTGGGAATATAAGCAATTAATTTTATATATATATAAATAAAAGATTTGTAGTAGTTATTTGTTCTAATAGACCTTGTTCAAAACAAGTAAGAGTCAGGTAATATCTTTCAACTCACAGTGCATTTTAACTTGTAGCCATTGACAGAACATTGAAAACAATCCATTTATTCATCAGAGAGTGCCAAAAATAACTCAGCAGTTTGTCTTTTCCTTCTATTAATAGATTCCTTTATTTCATGTTAATCACTTTTTTCAGCACTTGGCATCTTGAGAAAGAAATTTAGAATATCTCAAATTATTAGTTTTGCATTTTCAAAACAAAAAAGAAAACATAATACCAATATCACTGTGCAACAAGTCTCACTGAGACTGGGGTGTTTGAATCATCTGTAATGTACCCTGCCATTTTGATTAATATCATGAATGTAACAGGAATTTCAAGCTATGGCAATACATGCACATAGATGCATATTCAGATACATAAAACCAAAGGGTTATTTTAGGCATTTCTTGCTTAAATATATAGTTGGAAAGTCTTAATTATTATTCTAAATTTGCATTATATTTAAATTTGGTTTGCTTAGTGTATCTCTTGATTGAGCCTCACAGGTGTATCCAATTGTAAATTTTTAAGATTCCAATTCATTTTTAAATGACTGACATTTCAATAAGGGGTTGCAATATTAAGCCACATCAAAAACTGAAACAAAAACAGTAACACTGGCTACTGGGGTAGTCTTTTTCAAGAGTACTCTAGTTGTTGTCTCCTGAATTGTTTATTGAATAGGTTTTATAGTAATGCAACAAATCAAACCACGTAGACAGAATCCTATTTCACACAAATACTGAAAAAATGAAATTAAAATTTCCAGTGTCATAGTTTATGACGATCTTGTCCTGAATAAACTCATAAACATTCTGTCGTTCAGTTTATATGTTGCTGTCTCACATGTGGATTGATGGTTGACAGCAATGATGTATAAATTATGCATGCCAATTTGCTGAACACCATTAAAAGAGTCTGGGTAATTTCAATAATTATATATTTAAATAGTATTATTAGCTCTGTCAAACTCAGTACCTGGATAGCATGTCAGTATATAATATCTACTAAAGATTCCAAAGGTTCAGGATTTTGCATGGTGTTGGTGGCTGGAGAGGTTCCAGCTTCCATTTCTGCACAGCTGATCTCTGTAATCTGCAACCAAACATCACGCTTAAGAGTCAGAAAAGCTTGGATGTTGGCTGATCTGTCTAGATTCAGGCTATATTTTGAGAAGGAATAAAGTAGCAACTCAAAACATAATTACTTCTAGTAAATACTAAACTGGTGGCATTCATAATATTATCAAAGAACTGGAGAACCATTTTCTCTCTTACACTGTAACTTTCTTTCAGGTATTTCTCATCTGACAAAGCTCCTCTCAAGTGCTGTGTCTGGAAATTGCTGCTTCCAGCTAGGGAGGAAAACCTCCATTGTATTACTGTTTACCAGCTTCACTTTGGTGCTGTCTAAAGGTCCCTGTATGGTCGATGTTGTACAAATAGTAAGTGACAGCCATGGAAAACTTCTAGTTTACACAGACAAGGCAGTCAAAGAAATGGACAAAAACCTGCCAACATTTTCATAAATTACTTCAGTGATTGTGATGCTGCAGAGCACTGCACATGCAATTCAACATTTGTCTGGAATTTCCAAAGGTCTGACAGATACTGCTGCTAAACAGCTGGACATCTACTTTCAAAAGCAAGAGGCTGCAACAAAGGTGGTAGAAGCAGCAGGCATGCCAAATTATTGTTTTAATTTTAGAACTTATTAACTCAGACATGGAGAGATTAAGTGATTCATTTTTGTCTCGGAGTGAATCAGCCTGGACATGGGAAATAATAGTACAAAACAGTTTTAATGTAACTAATATAGTGGTTATTAATCTCAGAGTTTAAAACTATATATCCTCTGCAGTCATAATGCTTAAGCAATGCTCTCTATATATGTAACTGCATTATTACCTAAAATGATTGTACCCAGACAGTATTCTGATTTTGCCTTACAATATCGTTTAAAAGTCCATTAAAACATATTTCTACATTATTCACTACAAAGAACATGATTGGCTTTCAGTGTTTTTGTGGGGGGTTTTTTTGTGTGTTTGGAGCGTTTTGTTGGTTTTTTTCCCCCTCCATTGTTACCAATGCCTTAGTTTCATGCTCATTCATTTCAACACAACTTGTAACAAGAATAATTCAAATTAAGGAGTATAAATTATTAAACTTGGAAACAGAAAGAAAATGTATAGTATGGAAAGCAACATCAAACATAGCCTATATAGGGAAGGTAAATTATATTTTAAAAAATAATGGCCACATATGCTGTGTTACAAAACAGCAACAAAGTGGGAAGAAATTCTGTATGACTTCCAGGCTTTCAGCAGCTGTTGCTCTGGTAGGAAAGTCTCAGGGAAACTCAATAAATTTTCTATTTGATCCCTTCACTTTATAAATGACCTTTTTAGAAAAACAGGGAGGATTGCTTACTTTATGTAACCTGAGGGAAAAGCATAACAATCAATGAAGGAGATTCACTTCCTTTTTCTTCTTTACAGTAGTCCTCTGAAATGTCTTCACATACTATACATACGATAGCAAAAGCCATCATGCATCTACTGTAGAAGGCCATCTACTTTAGAGGGACAGAAATAATTTAAGGTAAAGTTTCTGCACCTAAAAAATCTCTTTGTGACGTGCCAAATTGCTGGGTTAGAAGTATTCCATCAGAGCAGCTGCTAAGATCAGATTCTAATTAATGTTCAAATTATTTTGTTTTTAACTTACGATTGTTAAAATTCTTGCATATAATAGGTCAAATTTGGTATGGAAAGAGAACAAACCTCTTAAGCCAGTTATCAGTTGCAGAGGTATAAGGACAAAATGAAAAGAAAATGGCAGCAAAAATCCCATTTAGAAAGATAGGAGAAACTGTAAAAGTCAGTAACTGAGTAAACAGAAAGTTAAAAATCGTTAGGGAAACAAGTATTTGTAAACATCTAAGAGAGTAAACTTAAAGCTATAAAAAGTTGCTTGGTATTGTGATGTTAACAAACATCCCAAAACATTGCAGGACGTTATTTCAGGTAGGTACTAAACTGACAATTTTTACAGAAAGTGAAGAGACACAATCGGATTCTTATCTGAAAGAGTCAGTCAGCAGTTCCCCTGGGTAAGCAATTAATAGACATTAGGTCCCTCTCTTAAAAAACATCCATACTTCACTTGAATAGGCTTCCCTTGTCTAGTGAGCTAGTGAACACATAAAGTCCTAAAGAAAACTCAGTATTCATGTAACACTTCATTTGTGAAAGCAAATTGGAATTTACATTATTGATGAGAATCACTTCCTCACTTGCACCCTAAATTAAAATCCAGTCAAGTAAGAAACGTATTTTCCTTCCTGTGGCATTTTTTACTATTCCTTACAAATCATGGGCCAGAGTCTACACTGAACTAAGTCAGCTGAATCCCACTGGCACAAGATCCATTCTGAACTCAATCAGTTCTAGATTTGGCTCTTGAATTTTGTCTTCTATTGATAAATTGGACAGGAGAAGACAATTTGAATTTGTTTCCTGTCTTACTAGCAGTTAATCAACTGTCCTCATGTAGATTCACAGGACAGTGGAAGAAGACAGACAAACTAGGCCTAATGGAAATAAAGGTACAATGTATTGTGTAAGTAATCTGCCTAATTAAATAATTGCTTCAGAATGGAATAAACAGAGTAGTTCTCTCAGAAAGTCCAAGATTATTTTCTAGCAAAACATGAACTCAAAGTATCTGGGTGATGAAAAAATCCTTAGGTCTACACCAGTGGTAGTCCTGAGACATCTCTTTGGACTTGGATCTGAACTTTAATAAGCTGGAAAGTGCTTCAGAGTAAGCACTGTTAGTAGGTCTAAGAGTTATTCGGACTTTGAGGGCTGGATGTGAACTGGAGCTCTTCTAGCAAATGCTCTAATCCAAGAGATTTATTTAGGACCCACACAAATTATGTTTCATCTAAAATCAGATGGGTGGTCAAACTGAAATCAGAAAACACACGCGAAAGCTTCTTACAAACTAATTCCACACAAAATTATTCTACAAAGAGCCACCAACAAACAGCATATGTAGTGCATCCTAAATGACCTGTGAATGATTGAATGAGATGAGCCAGTTAAAAAAACTAAGAGCAAAGACCTGAACTATGTCTAGCTCAAACAGAAAGTTATCCAATGCTCAAATACAGTCACTGCTGCAGGACATCAACTCTATAACCCTCTCATCTTCTACTCTTTGCTAACACACTGCCACTCCATCTTTTCTGCTTTATTTATCTCCTGGACCTATTAAAACCTCTAGCCCATACCAAAACCTAAGCAAGCACAGGGAAACTTGTGTTAACTGAGTGCAGCTCATTTGTAATTCTTTTGCAGCAGGCAATCCGTCTGGCAGTCGTGCATCTCCTTCCACACAGGGATGTGAGCTGCCTCAATACTTGTGTTTACTACATTAAATTTGTTTTCTGTGCCAGTGGTACCCCCTCCGGGGTCACTCAACCTTTTAGCTCCTTGAACAACCTTGTTATGCTTTCTCTTATGAGACAACTTTCAAATATTTCATCATCTGCTTGAGTTCATTTCCAAAATCACTCAATTTCTTATAGTCCTAAATTTAGTCTTCTTTTGTCCTTGGAGAAACAGGTGGTACCTATATCTTTCTGAACAACTGGAAGCACCTATCACTGCATGAGCACGTAAGTGATCATCACAACGGCCATCATGATGTCACAATGCTCTTCCTGTTCATATTCTTGTTACATTTTTAACACAACAGATTATAACCAGCTTGACACAAGCTTTTTCTGTCAATGTTTGCCTTTACTTTGTTCCCTGTTCACAGCTGCTGCAGGCCATAAGCTTCTATCTAGCTGTACATTAACAATTAAGACTCTGTTTTGACTTTTTTGCTCCCTGATACGAAAAAAAAAGTTCAATCTTGTTGCATGAGTGTGAAATAAAAGCAGTGGCTGCAGTGAAAAAGGAAGTTAAGCAGGGATGGAATCCCAGTGGTATATGAAAAGACAAAAAAAGCCTAACTAAACACCAAAACCAAGTTCACAGGGTGTTAGTTACCTCATGGAGTAAAACTTGAGCTCTCAGCACCCCCATGCTGGAGCTGAACTGAATAGCTTTGAAGAAAGATGAATGGGACTTCAAATAAGATCTTGTCTCATGGACCAAGGAGAGTGCTAGTGAGAAAACACAAACCAATTCAATAGTCTTCAAGTGGATAAGCCCCGTGCAGCTTCAGGTAAATGAGGGCTTAAAGCTGTCTCCAATTGCCAGAGGCTCCACAGCTGCTGAGAGTATCTAATTGTCAGGATTTTCTCTCATACAGGTATGCAGGTATTTATCAAGACCAGGGAGAATGCACCTTTTTTCTCCAGGGAAAAAGCATCCACATCTTTTTGTGCTTATATATGTACACACACACACACACACACACACACACATATATATATATATATACACACAAACATGCAGGAGGCAGCCTTGAGTGTGAAGCAGAAAGGCAATTTTATCCTATTAATGGATCTATGCCTGGCTTGTGTTTTTTCATTGGTTTCTTCTATTTTTACATCCAGGATAATATTTGCCAGACCCCATATCTCAAAGACTGCTATGTTGACAGCTACTTTTTCTCTGCACAGAAATGTGAAAGACTAATGACACTTGTCAATAAATGGACTGGACTAGATATACCATTTTTTTGTTTATTTATTTTACTGAATATTGCTCCCAGAAGCATTTTTAAACATCTCTGTGACATTTGCATACTCAACTTGCTTCATACAAGAGCAATGTGTTTCCTGGTACACACTCATGAGAAAGCAGCTAAAGAAAATACATTCAAAACAAAAACAGCACCAATGACCTCAGCTATCTTCCAGCCTTGGGAAAAGCAATAAAAGGAACTCCCTTTGCAGCTGTAAAATATATTTAAGACAGTGGCAGGGCCATACAAAGGTCCTACTGCAGATTCCTCAGGTGCCTTCTGCAGATTAACATCTTAGAGCTATTTTTACTGCATCCAATGTTCCCCTTTACATGGTACTAGTAAAAGAAAAGAAAATGCCTTTCTCTTTTTAAACTGTATTTAAAATAGTTCAAACTTACCCTTATCATTTTAACAGTAAGTCACTACCCAAAGACACTTTCCACTTCAAGATAAGTAGAGGGGATGGGAAGAAAAATAAAAAGGAAAATTACACACTCACTTCAAGCTATTTCCCTCACAAATAGCTTGAAAAGGGAAAAAGGGAAAGTATCCTCAGAAACAGGAAAGACTAATGGAAACATATGTTAGAATTTTGCAGTAGGGACCAAAATTGACCTGAGAGAACTCTTCTGACTCTAAGCTGTTGAACAGTTCACTTGACTTAGAAAAAAACTGAATCCCAGATGACACAAAACCTGTATAAATGCTTATATCCTGGAAAAGGGAAAGCTTTTTCCTGCAGGACTTGAATCAGTGTTGGCAATTCCTTTCCTCCCATGCATCCAGCTGCCACAGCAAGCAGCATATAACATATTTCTTTTGTCAGAAAAGCCCCTCCCAAGAAAAAGTACGATTGCAATTCACCCTGTGCAAGAATGAACTTTTCACCTGAAGGAAAACAAGGTTTACTGATGGTTTCTTTTAGAGTCATGAGACTTTCAACTTAGCTTGAAAAGGCAGGACAAGCTTGGAAAGAGTACTTAATATGAAAAAAAAAATAAATTACAGATGGAAAATACTTATTACATCATTTAGCATACTCATTTTCCAGTGCAGGATTGTTCTCAATGGTAGTGTAACAGTGATTCCATTAAAGTTACCACTTAGTCTCACTAGGCAGAGTTTATCATTCCAGAGTGTTAGTACTGGCAGGAAAAATTGTTCCCTCAGTCATCTTTATCAGCTGTTTTCCAAAGCACACACAGATAAGGGTTGAGCCACTGTGGTATTACATAAAGGTGCGAGAAAAACAAAGAAGATGCTTTTTCTTTTTGAATTGTGTTTTTAACATGATGCAAAAAAAGCTCCACAGGCCAAGCCAAATGCAGTCACAGGAAGTCTTGGTTAACAAACATCAGCTGTAGCCGATGGATCATGTTGCATGATCTGCAGATGAATTGAAACTGTAAAATGAATCATAGAATCACAGAATGTCAGGGGTTGGAAGGGACCTCTAGAGATCATCAAGTCCAATCCCCTGCCAAAGCAGGATCACCCAGGGCATGTCACAAAGGAGCACACACAGAAGTGTTTTGAAAGGCTCTAGGGAAGGTTAGTTCCCAACCTCTCTGGGCAGCTGTTGCAGAGCTCCATTACCCTCACAGTAAAGAATTTCCTCCTCATGTTGAGGAAGAACCTTCTATGGTGCAGTTTATCCCCATTGTTCCTTGTCCTATTGCTGGGCACTACAGAGAAGAGGTTGGCTCCTTCAATTTGACATCCACCCTTCAGATATTTGTAGACATTAATAAGGTCTCAAGTCTTCAAGACTAAACAGCCCCAGTTCCCCCAGTCCTGCTTCATAGGAGAGATGCTCAAGTCCCTTTGTCATCCTCATAGCTCTCTGTTGGACTGTCTCCAGTAGATTCCTGTCTCTCTTAAATTTGGGAGCTCCAAACTGGACACAGTATTCCAGCTGTGAACCTCTCTACACCTGGACACAGTTTTCTTAATGCACCCCTGGATGCCCTTGAGGAGGCATCCTGGGGTGCATTAAGATTCCTCCATGAGGAAGAATCATAAAAGGAACAACAACAACAAAAAAGATTAAGGAAATAATATTTGCAGTTCACTTGCAGGGGCTCTTTCACTCTCTGTGGGAGGAGCTTCTCATAAACTTCCTGAATGTTTCATTAAAATTCTCTCTTCTAACTCTCTCATGCCATGAGTGATAAGGGATAATCTTTCCATCAGCATGGCCACTGATACAATTGCCTATCATCTTGCCTAATATTATTCCATTGTTTCCTTTTTGAGCCTGCTAAGGATATAAACCACCTTTTGATTTGCATTTGTGTAGACCCCTGAAAAATAATGTTC
>JAOEGS010017537.1:26686-51658 GCA_025447755.1 Corythornis vintsioides
GGGATAATCTTTCCATCAGCATGGCCACTGATACAATTGCCTATCATCTTGCCTAATATTATTCCATTGTTTCCTTTGGTTTCCTTTTTGAGCCTGCTAAGGATATAAACCACCTTTTGATTTGCATTTGTGTAGACCCCTGAAAAATAATGTTCTGGTTATTTTCTACAGTATCTACAGTGTGCAGTAATACAATATTACCCCTCAATAATACATAATACTCTCCCCCCCTCAAGCACTACTAGTTTTCCAGTTTTCCCCAGCATGATGAACAAGGCCAGACATGTTTCAAAATGATCAGCATTATGGATTTTAACTGTTGTTAAAATCAATTGTATATCAATTGTATACACTACGAGTAGCTTTTCTCAAATGAAATCTTTGTCCTCATCAAGACCTGATTTCATCATTCCAACAGGATTCAAAGGGTGCTATTGAGCCTCCAGCTTAAGCTAGTCACCTAAGCCTACTCCTGCCACTTTAAATAGCAGTTTTCCAAAAATTAATTTTTCTTTTCTTTTGAGATGCTATTTCTGGAGAGGACTCTCTGCCCTCTCCAAAGTGAACAAAGAGAGTTTTCCTCTTAAATGCATAAAGGTTGGATATTTCTCTGGAAAAACAATGTTTGGAACACTACTTTTCATGACTGATTCCAGATGTGTAATCTCACGGTAAATTTAACAACTGATTAGGAACTTTGTTATGAATCTTGTGGCTTACCTTTAACTTTTTTAAAAAAAAAAAGTAAATAAAAAAATTACTTTTGTTCCTTCTGGTTCTTTGTAAAGCATATTGTTGTAAGATTTAAATTAAACCACATATTTTTCCTATTTAGATGGAATAGACCTAATTCATCTTGTAGATCAGATATCACAACTGAGTTACATAAGGGAGAAGCCTGTGCAACACCTATCTCAACAAGAACAAACACAAATGAGAAACATTTCATTACTTGGCTGTTAATGATAAAGCCTTCTCCCTCCTTCTAATCTTCAGTGAAAACCTGAACAATACAAAAACTTTTTCAGGGTTTTAATGAGACTCATGGCAGAGCATTACATGGCACCATTGTAAAACTAATTCATCTTGACCTTCTCTCCTTTCACAATGATATATCAAAATACATTCTAATAAAACTCCTGTACATGCCTTGAGATATAGTGTATACTTTATGCAGCAATATGCAGAGATGCTTCTGATAGCTGCTAAATCGAGATTAAAGCTGATCTTTCAATCACATTTCAAGAGCATATATGATCATGTTCTTGAAACTTTTAGCTTTTATCTTGCACTGAAAGATTTCTAAAATTGATAAATTATTCTTTCATTCAAATATCATTTTGCATACATTAAATGAGAAACATAATCACTATACTTTTTATAGAGCCTTGTAAGAGCAGAGCAAGCATTATTTGATGTCAGTATCAGTGCAAATACCTAATGAACCTTCTAATGAAAGGTCTCCTTACCCTTCATATACAACTATGATAGATTTGTATTCCTCCTATTATCAGAGGTTTTGAGGTTTTGCTTGGTTCACATTATGGGTTCATTCTCAAGTTGCAATAACAGGCAGCAATTCTGTTGCCTGGTATTTCCACAGTCCTTATCTTGGCCTCAGGGCTCCAGCAACTTAATACAGTATACTTAGCTTCTCTGCTCTAGTTAAAAACAAAGACTAGAAATAGTGAATCATTCATACAGAAATAAATAAACTGTGAGTGCAGACATTTACCATTGCCCCCAGCAAAAGCCAAAAACATTCAGCATGACCTCACGCTTCTTTCTCACCCTCTTGCGACTAGTAAGTAGTTTGGCTTCCACATACACAGCCCATAAACATGAAACAAATAGATTTTCAGCAGACCATCTTCTGCAGCAGCTCTAAGGGAATACTATGGACTCTCCCTTCCTCAAGAAAGACTGACATGAAGAGCACAGAAGTGAGGGCACAAGGCGATGCAAGCATCAAATACTCCACAGGATGGGAAGTGCAGGAATAGCAAGGAAACAAAAGCAGAATATAACAACCCACATTCAAAATGTCAAAGGAGTAAGTAGGGCTTAGATTACTTCATATCTGATCATGTATGCAATGTGGCAACCCAGAAATACCCTTGAAGCAAGCACAAAGGAAACAGGAATGCTATAAACTCCACAAGTGGATACACAGTCTCAAGATAACACTCAGCCCCTTTTACATAGGGAGTAGCTCACTAAGATAACTGCAAGCACCACATCGCCTGCTTGCTTCTTGCTCTGTACTAGAAAGACAGGATTTCAAAACAGTGTTCATGTCAAATATTTCACAGAACTTCTTTCTCTGAAGTCTTACTACTCCTGCACTTAAAGCCAATGAGAACTGAGCACCTAATCATGTTTTTCACAGTGACTGACTCAAGAGTTAATCCATCTTTTCAACATATATCTGCATACATGAGGAAAAATAGCACATACACTAATTATGCATCACACCTAGATTGCCCATTTACAGGCTTTTTATGGATTCAGGAAAGCCTGTAAATCAAACAAATAATGTTAAAAGAGGCCTACTCAATGAAGCTTCCATCTAGGGTTACTCCTTTCAATTCTCCAGGGTTTAAATACTGGTTTTCTTTTTCCATAAGCAAGGCTAAATGTGCTGCCAGTGGTCTGCATCAGTGCCACCACTCCTATTCAGATGATTGCTCTACCCAGTGATGCTACCTTAAAATTGCTGGCATCCTCAGCCAGTTGTCTTCCTGTGGAACAGGAATATGTACCCCCTTGGCTATGTGGTGCATGTGCACACATACTGCCCATGCTATAACTTCAGTGCTACATCAACCTATGACAGCTAATGACATTTTATCAGGAATTGCTTTCATGAAATTAGTAAATCAGTAAATACATATTTCTAGGCACAACAGAGACATCTGAATTAACTGGAAATTGGTAAATTAGAATGTTTACTGCAAAATAAAATTGGTGAAATACATGTAATCTTTTCTATATCCTGCTTAGTGCAGTTAAAGATCTCTATGCACAGCCATGCATTCACACATATTTTCAACATTTTAAAGAACATTCTGTTAACAGCTGTATCTGCCATTCCTTTTCATTCTTATCTCTCAAAGAGAAGGATTTTCCAGAAACAAGAAACAGGTGAGATGCTGTGAGCATACACCAGTACCTTCTGCTGAATGGATGCCAACCCACTTGACCTTTTGGGAATGCTCTAGAAAGTATTTTAGAGGTTCAAAGTGGCAGTACAGCAAGGCGAATCCTTTTCCGAAAGCAGCAGTGATATGAACCAGAGAGAGACACTATCACCCTCAGAGACCTGGAGGATGATGTTTCCAATATGGTTGTATTTTACCTGTCTTACAGCTTCATGGGAATCAGCAGCGTTACACTGAATAGAAGTTAGGGTGACATATGGTATGGGTTTGTTAAATTATTTTTAACTTCTGTAAGCTGTCTTGGTGGGCTGCTTTTTTAGCTTCTTTTAATCCACACAAAGAGAGGTTTTGTAAGACAATGCTAATAAGGAGATGAGATTGTCATATCTGAATGAACACCAGCACACAGTTACAAAGGTGCAGCTACTTTGACCACAGCTGTCATGTTGCACATGGTACTCTTTTATGATGAACTGCCTTCAATCTTATGTTTTATATTTTTCTCCTTCTGTTTCTTTTCTTTCCTGCTGTGGAGTGTTTTTTTATTCATTACTGGTGGGCAGGATTGTCCTCGTTTTATTTTTTTCCCTCCTGCGGAGGTGTAGTAAAATAAATTAGTTTAATACATTTTATAAAGGTAGATGATTTAATTTTCCCTTTGGTATGTCTGAATATACAACTGATTTAATAAATTGGTATTAAGATAGTTGAATTTAAATGTTTCATGATTTTCTACCTGCTGTGGAAGACGTCAAGTACTTCAGTCAAATATTTTTTAAAATGCTGGAATCAATTTTTTTCCCTCATATTGCTGCCCTGAAGATACACATTTGGCACACTAAGGATTTATTTCTTGAAAATATGAGGGAAAAGTGTAGCCAGGTTGGTTTGATTGCTTTGATTCTAAGCTGTTCAGAGCCCAGAAATAAATTTCAACTGGGAAATAGAGTCATTCTCTCAGAAATAAAGCTTATCAAATCAGAATATCTATCTCAGCAATAAAGCTTTTCACAACAGAATATCTATATTAGTAAGATTTTTTTCCCAGAGTTTTTACCTATAGGAGAGTTATGCACATCTAGATCAATAAAGCCTCACACAAAGATGTATATAGAAATCCAAGTCCTATTCAATGGGATTATACAGTCCCCTATTTCAATGGGGATTTACATGCTTAGAGTAGAAAAACAAGCAATTCAGGTCTGAAAGCTTTTTAGCTGTCCTGGCAAATGTGTTGGTCAAGCAGCTCCATATAGCAGATGCTCAGTCACCACTCAGATGTACCCACAGAAAACAACGTTTCAATGGCAACAGCGCTATGAACAAACTAGATTCGATGTCAGATATCCATCTGGGGTAAATAATCATAGTTTCTTGATCTTCATGTCTCTGTGAACAATTAACATCCATCAATATTAGTCCTAGAGAGAGAAGCAAGGGTGCCACAAGTATTCTACACAAAAATTAATGTAACAAGACACAGGAGAATTGTTTTCCACAGAAAAAAAAGAAAAAAAAGAATGTCTCCCTGAGTATTTTTATCTCAAGTTCTCAGATTTGTGTAACATTCAGATTAAAATACATGAAGGTAGCACAAAGAGTTGTATACTTTCTTTTGACTAAACAGGAGTATGTTCTGTGTCACTTAACGGCCTCATTACAATTCTTTATGTGGTGAAAATAAAGCCATTCATGTGGAAAAAAACAGATAGTACAGGAGTTTAGGTATATAATATTTATGCTCAAGCTGATCCACAGACAACACACTCCAGTGATGAGTTAACTGATGTTGGCAGCCTGCATCCATGCTCCACCAGCATTTAAAAATTGAAATCTGTAACATGAGTCCATAAAGAACTATAACCAAGCAGAGAAAAAGTAGAAAAAAAAAGACAAAAATCCATTTCAGTGTTGTCACTATTCTTTCAATATTCTAAGATAACTTAAAATATCAGAGGAGACTACAAACAAAAAAACTAATAGAAAAATCCTAGAATGGAAGTTTCCTTGAGAAAAAGAAAAATAGAGAAAAGATAAATCATACGTGGCTTAACATCTCAAATCACCATTATTGTTTATTTGGATCTTCTTCCAACAATCATATCTAAGACACCTGATTGTATTTACAGCTGGATTATAGCTGCCTAGAAATCCAAGTAATAAGTAATTACAGTCTGAAGTAGAAGGTCTAGCTGCAATTAATTGCATCACCAGAGTTCAGTTTTCATGCTTCTGTCAATGCCTCTTTTTTTTTGGTAACTAATGGATGCCATTTAAAAAAAAAATGCAAAAAAAAAATAATTACTCAAAACCAGATACTGATAAACAGTATCTGGTACATACTCATACATAGGCACGCAGACATTATAGGATGATTCTCAGCAAAGTCTGAGCTCACCCTATCTAATGATTTTATGACAGCCATCTTTATTTATATAAAATAAATAATTCTAGATGTGTGTGCAAACAAAAATGATATATTCTTATGTACTTGTTTTAAATGCTATGGAAAAAAAATATATCCTTTGCCAAACTATTTAGCAGGGTATAATGACTTTGCAGTTACTTCAGTTTCCTTCAGAGAAATAGAAGAGATTTCTTTGCTGAACATGATTTTTCTTACTGTTTCCCGAGATATTTCTCTGCTACCAATACCAAAAAGTCATAGAGTTGAAAAGTACACTCCAGATTTTTCTACACCATCTGTCACACAGACTCTTTCCTTGACCTTCCCTTTGTGTCATGATACATTGCACTGATGTTTTATAAGAAACTGAACATTCATGCTGTACTGTCAGTGTTTTAGCCTCCTTAGCTTTTCAGGGTTGAGTTTTTGGCCCATCACTGCTATCATCTTCACTCAGGACATCCCTGAACACTCCACATCAGGATCCTCCTGCATCTTTCCAGCAGGAGGAGGTCCAATCTTTTATAGATGATCTGATATAGACTTCTGTGGATTTAAAAGTCTATGTTATTTGCCTACAGGGAAGAGTTTTGAAAACCATTAACATAAGCAGAGGATAAATGCCATTA
The DNA here is from genome assembly GCA_025447755.1 of Corythornis vintsioides. NCBI lineage: Eukaryota > Metazoa > Chordata > Aves > Coraciiformes > Alcedinidae > Corythornis > Corythornis vintsioides. The sequence goes on from JAOEGS010017537.1 coordinate 32,884, forward strand.
TACTCAATTAAAAACATATAAATATAATTTGCTGTCATTAAGTTTAACCCTAACTGTCTAACAAAAATATGTCAACAAAGCAGATGAGAAATCTTACAGCAATGCATGCTCCCTCCAGCTCCAAATGCATCCCTGATGTTTCAACTCTTCACCTCTTTCCTGTTTTGTTCTTTCATCTACCATTTTTCTTACAATAAGGGAAATTAAACTGCTTTCTAGCTTCTAGAGGTGACCAAAAGAAGCCTTTAAGGCATGTAATTAACACAATCTATTAATGGCACAAAAAGTGCACTGCAGTTCTACCTTCCCCCAAAGCACAGTTTGCCACTAGTTCCTGGTAAGGCAATACAAAGATAAAAATCCCATGCAGCAAACTCCATCCATCCTTACCATGTACTGGGCCTCTTCTACCAAAGAAACAAATAGACTTCAGTCAAGATTTAGTATTAGTGATAACACTTGAATTGAAGAATAGCTATGATAATATCCAGATGGTAAGAAAAATGAAGTAAGATTTCAGTGTATATCTTCTATGTTTTCATAACGTTGTTTTTCAATGCATTGCATTTTTCAGAGTTTGTTGTTTTGTTCGTTTCTTTGTGAATTTTATTTCTTTAGGGATTTTTTTTTGGTTACAATTATTCTGTTACTCTGAATTAGCAGTTGCTTTTCCCTGGGCTTTAGCTATTGCTGGGTGGCTGAAGTTACTTTAAAAAAAAAAAAATAATTTTTTTTCCCTCTTTTCTGTAAGATCAACAAGATGCTTGTCAAGAGTCACATAGGATGGCTGACAGACAATAGAAGACATTATTAGTCTTGTTACATAGTGATCGTCTTCCCTATTTCTATCCTGGTATGAAAAACATTTACTTATACAAGGTTTGATACTGCACAGGCAGTAAAAGAGCTCATCAAAAAGTTTGTTTTCTTAGCACAGTAACTCTGAAATGGAAATGTTCACCTTTTATTCCTCAGTTTTTAAACAACCTCAAGTATAACCCTGTTATTTCTCTACCTGGGTACTTCCTATCTACCTGTGCACTTGTATTTTTCTCTGGATTATAACCGAAGGAAGACCCTTGATTTTGGCAGGGTTGCACAATTTATAGATCGGAAGCTGGTGTAATTTATGGATTTACTTCCTTCCAGTATAGCTAAGGTTGCTTAACCCAGGCAGGCACATGGCTACATTTCCCTTCCTTCAGTCTCTCCCTGCCCCAGGCAGAAACAAATGGCAGATGAATTCCCTGTTTAACATACAGAGATAGGGAAATTTGCTGCTAATTACAGTGGTTATAATTCCTAAAGGGTAGAAGAGGAGTCTCCTGAGCCCACCCCATTCCACAGGCAATTCTCTTAGGTTGTTAAGTTTCCTTGCTCTTTTTCAGAACATTTCTTAACAAAATTACTAGCAGCCTTTATCAAGCTGATATTGTAATTACTTTTGGGAAACAAATGGTATCTGAGGAAAAAGAAAACCACACTTCCATGCTTAATTTAGTAATGGGAAATTTAGAGAGAGCGAGCTCTTAATAAATTCTCATCTCTTTCACAAGTGGGACGAAATAGGGCAGTGAAAGCTTCATTTGGGATGTTAATATTAACAAGCAGAACTATGACCTTAAATCCTAGTGCCTTTACTCTTATGAGTCCTGAATATGTTCGACCCCGCACAGAAATCTGGGGTAGAGGAGTGTATGAGCTCAACTGTCTTAACGTTTCACTGCATCACCATCCTCTCCTCTCTGTAGAAGTTACTTCCCTTTTCATGTAGAGACTCCCATTATGGGTGAAAAACTGTTACAGAAAATTAATAAAAAGAATAATCTGAACTCCTGTGCTAAACTTCCTCGCCCTTCTCATGCTAACTGTGGGGAGTGTGGGGAATTATTTGTTTTCTCACAAGCTTGGACAACACTTAATGAGAAAAACTGTGTAGTGAGTCTTTGAGAATCAAGCCTAGGAGCAAGAAATGCAGGAGCCCACTACAAAGTATAACAAAAGAATTCTGCCTGACCATGCATGCTTGGAGCAGAAAACATATATATCTTCCCTGGCCTTCTTTCGCCTTGAAATCCTACATATCCTGTGATAGATGAAATTTATAAGCATTTCCATAACCTCCACCCCTCAGGACTTCTTAATGTAGAATTAATCAGATTACTGTATCCTTAGAAATATTGTATTATTCCACATTGAACTTAAAACTCCTGAATTGTTGATGCACATCATAATAACAGATGAAGTACAAGAAAATGCAAACATCCTACAAGGAGGTGTTGGACTTCATAAACTTCAAGCTTATTGACTGGCAATTACATGTTTAGAATGGATCTGAGCAGAGCCCTAAGTCTCCTCCCACTGGCATTAAGACTGATTCCCATTTCTTTAATATGAACTCAGTCCAACACCGGTTTCATAAAAACCCCTTCACAAATTAATCCTGGATGCTTGCATAATAATAATAATTTCATGAAGCTGTATTCTGTAAGAGGACAACCATCTCACTCACACCAACCTAGCTACACTAAAATCAACTGAAGCTGTAAGCCCTCTCAGTGAGAAAGAAGATGCTAAATAAGTACCAAATGTCAATTCCAAGTCCTTCCTGGCATGTATTTTAAATACTGACCTCATCAGAGCTATCCCAATTCACAACAGTTGGGGGACTGGCATTTTTTGCTTTTAAGATTTACACAGGAAGATCTCTGGTAACGGCAACTGCATCTCACTGGTAGTGCTAAAATTAAAGTGGGACCTTGTAGGAGCTCTGGGACAGTACTGACCTTACCTTTGCAAGTTCACAATCCTATAAAAATGCTCTAAAATGTGTCTGAATATAACATTTCCTTACTACAATAATTTCCAAAGATCCTTCTTAATGGAGCCAAGATACAATTAAATTATTAAAAAGTATAACAGAAATTACTAATAACAATCTGCCTAATTTTATAGGGACTGTCATATTGAGTTTTTATATTTTGTTATAAATCAACCATTAATCTTTAGACATGTTATTTTTGGTAACAAAGGACAATAACTAGTCTTACTTTAGTAGGTAATTACATAGTCATAACAAAAGTCAAAACACTTGCACCTGAAGTCCTTGGGAAAAATCCTATACTTTCATATCTATACTGAAAAAACCAAAACCAGACACATTTGTTCATAGACACAAACTACATGTAGGGAAACAAAGTAGAGCACATGAAAAAGAAATGCATGAGAGAGCGAGTGATTTTAGGGCTGTTGTTGTCATGATATACTGCAGCTCTAAGTAATGACAAGTGAATTTCTGGAAACTTAAGAATATACAGTAGAGCTAAAAGTTTTGTCAAACATCATAGCACATTTCTCAAACTTTTGTCTGCACAAAGGGTTAAAATTCTTATACATCCTCTTCTAATTTGGAGAGTGAGAGATGATGCAGGAACAGTCTTCTTAACCATGAAGTTTTTGTAACATATATATTCTCTCTATGTATCTGGAAGCATAGAAGCATTCAAAATAGAAAAAAAAAGAAGTTTAAAATTCAGAAAGCTGAGATTATGTTTTTATTCACTAAACATTTCAATGATAAAACTGTTACTGCCTTTGAATACTGAATGATGCCCTTGAATCTCTTAAAATTTCTTCTGTAGAAATTTTCTGAAATGCCTTTGGTATAAATGAAAATTAGCATCTTAAGTGTCTACCCTTGCCTAAAGGGATGAGATTATCTTTTTAAAATAATTACTAATTTTTGATCAGAAATACTTTGGGTGTGATTTATCATTTTAGTAACTGCAGTTTTATAGCACTGTATCATCATAGCTGTTGAAAATTATCAGAGTAACATCACAGCAAACCACTCTGAAAGTATTTTCCACTTAAAAAATCATGAATATTTTAAAAAGTGTTTTAACAACCTGCCTTATATTCTATGTTATTAGAATAATATTGCCAGAATTAATATCTTGGAAATAAAGGAGCTGAAAAGAAGACTCCGTGTTACTTCTGCATTATTTGCAGTGTAGTGGTAGTAATGAACTAACAGATACAAACATATAAGGAATACAATGCAGAAAAGTCCTCTACATTGAGAATTTACCAAGCTTTGGAGGAGAAATAAGGAGGTGGAGTTTATTTACATCTCTGCTGAATGATTCCGTAAAATAAAATGGTTTACATGTGCTAGTATTTCTTGATTGTTTCCAGTTATGTCAGATACTACAGCAATGTTTACTAATGGAGAGGAGCTTCAATCCACATCCTTACTACTTGTCTGCAAAGCAGTGTGTTTGAGGATCTGAGGATAAAGGGGACTGTTCAAGAGGGAACCAAACTGCTCAGCAGACACAACACTCCTGTAGTGATAGGATCTTTTAAATCCACTGCATCCAATGGAAACAGTCTCTTGTCTTTCTATGCTGTTTGAGAGAAAGAGAGCTGTGGATGGTTTAGAGTAGAGATCTGACGATGTTTCTGTCTTTCCAGTAATCACAAAACCAAACCCTTGTCCCTCCCAAGTGACTATTACTTGAAAATTAAAGATCAGAATATCTCTTGTGAACAGAAAGTAGTGATACTACAGAACTGCAGATAACATGACAAACAAATCCAGTTCCATGAATCAGTGTAAAGGTAAGCTTGGGCTCAAAGAACTGCTAAAGTCATGGTTACCTTTCACCCATCATCAAGACTATAAGATCAATGGCTTTTTGACACTTTCTGAGGAATGAAAGGTGTTATCTAAACCACAAATTTATTCCACCTTAAAAGCAGAAGTGAAAGCTCTGTAAGCCAGTGTTCAAGCTAATGAAGTGTGATCTTAGGATAGTATGTTATGTTCTAAGATCTTTACTCATCCCTTTTTCTTATTATTTTTCAATATAACATCATGCTGTATAGAATAACATCAGCATGCTCAAAAACAAATCATATAACAAAGATATAAAATTATCTAGAAAATAAAGCCAGCCTTCAGAGTATCTTCCCAATTAGCTGCTTCTACCTTACTGGAAATACGGAAATTATAGATAAAAAAAATCCAAGTAAGAAAAATCATAGCAAAAAGCACAAACGAGGCAAGTAGATGCAAGTTAAGCTGCATTTCAATTTACTTTAGAGTGTTTTCTAGATGTAATTTAGACAACCAAATTTATCAGCTTTCATTGTTCATGCAGTCCCTGGCAAGAGAGAAGTGTATCCACGAGGCATTATGCAGCATCCAGGACACTCTAAAGTATCCCCCTATAGATGACAAAGCCATCTTGTTTCACCGAAGTGATACTCCTAAAGATTCTATTAATCATGATCTTTTGTCCACAGTTATAAGTCATTATTAAGAAAAATATTAAAATACTAATTTAAATATGCCACAGTTCTTTATGTCAGTTTTTATCCTTACTGGGTCTCTAGGAAACTTCTTCACCTTCTCTCTAGTTCAATACTATACACTGAAATACTCCTATGAATGAATTGAAAAATAACTCAAAGGCACCTAGGTAAGTAAGGTACTTCTCACTGACTTTAAGAGCACTGGGATCGTCCAACAATACATGACTTTGCATGCATTCAGTATAGGGATTTCTTATGTTATATAATTGCATTAATGGTAAAGATTTATTACAGGTTAGCATATATACTTGCAATTATGGTAAAATATAATTAATTTATTTTTTCTGGTTTTAGGTGTATATTTTAGTCATCAGTGGTAGATTTTACCAGTCAGATACAAGTAGTAGTGAGCCAAAGACATCTGTTTTATGTGCTTTTCAGGCACTTTTAACAGGAAGAAATGGGGAAAAGGTGATTGATTTCCAGAATATGAAATGCTATTAAGGAGATTCTGATCTTCATCATGTGACTTATTTCGCATGACATTAAAACAAATAATCCAATCATACTGGAGCTGCAACAGCAATCATGTGACGTCCATCATTGTAGAAGTGAGGTTCCTATCCCCATAGCAACATCTGTAGCACTTATGCTAATCACTTTAAATTAACCTTGATATGAAAAAATGCCCTAGGGACACTGCTGTTGTTGTGGCAGTTCAGATAAGTAGCACGATTTTCTAATAAAACTCCACAGCTAAAATAAGGGTGATAATAAGATGTCCTGTTAGGACTTTTTTTTTTTTTTTTAAATATGTTTTTGTTAAACCAAGACATCCGTACCAGCATAAGGGTAATTATAAGTATCACAGATAATGAGCTCTCTTATTGATTACTGCCCTTTCATAACCTACTGTGGTTAAATTAGTATGTGTACACAAATGGAACAAATTTAAACGTAGAAAGCTAATGTGGTATCTAAACCCATATTTTAATACTTTACTACCACTTAAGAAGAGGTGAACTAAGTCCAAAAGTGTCTACAAGTTCCCTTTGGTAAGATCCATGCATTAGAAGTGCTAAGGTACAACTCTGTGGGACTTGAGCCTAGCACAAGAAAGAAGCCTTCTGATTTTGAGTTGAACATCATCAGTTTAGAAGAACAGAGTATGAACAGTTTGTTGCATAAGGTGTTTGTCACTCCTTGAGTTAAAGACTTTTGAACTCTATTGAAACTTTTATATGAGAAGGTAGATAGATAATATCTGGAATTAAGGAATTAAACACCTTTTTTTGGTGTTTAATTTGCTCATCTGTACTTTAACCACCTGAAAGTAATCTAGCTTTGTTGTTTTTGGTTTTTTTTCTGCAGCACACCAGTGGCTTTCTGGTAAAGGTGGTGGTGTGGAGAGGACCTCTGGAGGAGGCACCTCAGCCAGCTCTGAAGCACCTGGAGAAAGAGCAGGAAGGAGGCCCCCCTGGGTAGCCCTGTTATAAAACCACAGCTGGGGTGACCCCAGTCTGGGGAGGCTGTCACAGCCCAGCCCTGGCCACATGAGTTTGCCCCATCCCCAGACCAGCCTTCAAGCTACCTTCCCTATTTTTAAATTTCTTTCCTTATACTTACATTTTAGTGTTTATTCTACATGTATTTATAGTTACTACATAAAGTTTACAGACCTATGTTTCACAGTAGCTTTTAAAATATGATGCTGTGGTATTCTACAGCCTTATTTTATGGCAACTAGTTTTAATTAGAGGAGGGAAGTAGCAGCATCATTTGTCTACTGGAGTAATGGCTACTTTTCTTTCCATGAGAAAATATAGCTACTTAGAAATACCAGCTGGGTATTAGGTTAACAAGGAAGTGCAGTATTAGGTAGGCTAGTATAACAATTACAGCAATACAAAGTCAAATATTTTTTTTTTTTTGGTTCTTCTTCCATACTACTAGCCTTGGAGCAAGTGAGGCTATTTAATGATTTCTATTTCTACCCCAATAATTCCATCCTTGGAATTAAAATAGATTTTCTATTAGCTCATGAAGATCCAGTGTTGGCTCTCTTTCCTTTGATGTAAAGCCAAGCGAATGCTGTGGAGCCTCTCCATAAACTTTAGTGGACATTAAGTCAACACCTAAATACGCCCCAGTGACAATGACAGAAAACTGGTACAGCAGCATTTTGCCTCTCCATGGGGAATCTCTGTGTAAGAAAGCAGTGCCAAAGTCTTTTTATATTCTAGCTATTGAGAAAGCAAGAGGGACACTGTGAGTTGGAGTTATCTGTTGTTAACAAACCATCCTTGTAGTTTAAAACACAAACTTCAGTAGTGAAATGACAAAATCAGCAATGATGCCCTGAAGCTGCCACCTAAGTAGACCTGAACTGCTAGGAAAAGCCCCCATAGCACTCTCCACCTCTGTTGATATGACTGAAGCCCATGCTGCCCCACTGCAGAGCCATGTCACATTTGAAACTTCACATTTACTCAGTGTCCAGCCTTTTTGGGTCATGCAAAGTGTCTCAGAACACCAAATTTTTTACTGTTAAAGGAGTGCCACCAGGGCATAAGGGGTTTTCCATTCGTATGGATCTCAGCTAGGAGTCTCTTGTGCAGCAAAGTGGTCATATGTGAGATTTTGCACCATGGTAAAGAAATGAACCACAGTCTTACACATTTTCTTCACGACCACACTCCATGTGCCTTGACAGTGATCACATACAGAACTGGTAATCACTGTTGATGTCCAATGTGGCTTTTTCAATTAAAAGGACAATTTATTATTTTTTTTTAATTTTCCTAAAAATGTCAAAAATTTCTGGACTGAAATTTAGTTAAGGTTTCACTGTTTACGCATACAGGAAAAGAAAAAAAAAAAAAGAATCACAGGTTTTAACTTAGATTCCATTCCCTAGCTATTAAAGTGAAAAGTTTTGGCTTTAGCTGACTTATCTTTCATTTCCTAGAGAAAAACAAACAACCAACCAACCCCTAAACACAAATCTTTATATCTACTGGAATAATTATTAATCTTAAAAAGAAAATTTCAAAACTGCATTTTTGTTTCTTAATACATACAAATAAAAGATCATATATTTGATATATAAAACCAAGCTCTGAGATATAAACTGCAAACTCCTTGGATCCAAGAACTGATCACATTTATCTGTAAAGCACCAGACATGCTTCCCATGTTCTATAAACACCAAAGTAGTAATGGGATCTTTTGGAGGACTTACAAAAATGGGTTTGTTTTGTTAAGTTTTTTTCCCTGTCAGCTTAAGAGAAATGAAAGCTAGAATAACTGAATTGCTTCCAGCCAACGAAGTGCATGTTCTCACAACGAAACATGTGCTTGAAAAAAACCCCACAAACAACCCAAACACTTTTTTAATACCAAAAGGGTTGTTTGTTTGTTTAATACAATGTTTAAAAAAATATTTGAAGTCCTTCTTCCTGCATGTGGGGACCAATTCCAGTTCCACAGAAGACTGTAGTAAAATGTCTTGTAACTCTGAATGTGGCCTGGATCTAAATAAAATAATGACTGTCTTACCTGCCAAGCCTAGAACTGTGCAGAAGTTGATGTGGTTTGTAAAACGCCAAAAAAAATCTTGTTCTTAAGGTATATCAGCTTTTTGTAGCATTTTTACTTCTCCAAGCATACAAAGCAGTCTCCCTTCCTTCCTTGCTCATTACCTACAACATGCACTCTCTGATAGATGACCTTTTAAAAATATTGATAATGCCACCATGGCTATTGTGACCTGCCAGAGGGACTGTCTAATTTGACAGGAATGAGAGATTTGCCATGACTGACACAGTAAATAAATGCTGTGAGAATGTGAATGTATGTTTACTGTGGCTTCAGGCAGACTCTTGTATTTTAAGTGAATGCTGTATGAAGCAGCGTTCAGTACTTCTCAGTGGAATTTTTATTCTCAAGTCCTTCCTGAGAGTATTGTGCTCTGGAAAACATGCTTGTGCCCCAAACAAATACTGGCAAGGAGGCACGAATTAGTAAACAAAAAGAAATTTCGAAAAAGCCATCTGTAATTTGTGTGTATATTCTGAATGTGTGTAATACTGGAACTGCTTTTTGCTGGGTGGTCACTGAACTGCTGACAGGTCAACACTTAAGATGCATTAGTGTTTGCAAAAAATGGTCTGCAGGAAAAAACATCACTGTGTGCATTTTTTGCAGTAGAGTGAGAGAAAAGTAATTGTAGGTGAAAAAAGTAGGACAGGAAACCATAGACAGCAGTTCTGCACTGATATTATTGATGATGAAAATTAACCAGTTAGGTTTCCTTTTCTATTTTCTTACCATCATGAAAGTGACATGGGCTGGTAAAATGTTGATCTCGATACAGGTGAAATAGATGGCAAAAAGTCTGTCAAGACTACCCAGCAACCAAAGTAGGTAATTTGTCAAGACAGCTAGTACAATTTTCAATAAATACATACAACAGAACATAAAATCTCAGAAGGTTCTATATACAGGGAATAATTTCAATTTAAGTGCATCTTGCAAGCCCTTTCCTGAAATGGGAGTAATTCATACTGAGAGACCAGAAGTTTCAGACCATTACAGTAAGAGAGATGAAATACAAAGGAATAGTCTCAGCCTCACTTTAAGTCCATCTTTACAAATACTAGCCAAATCACTTATTTCTACATGCTGCTGCTTCTTGCAATAACCTTTAACTGCATCAGCTTTGCACCACCCAGTGCTAATCTTTTGGAGAGACAAGGCTTTTTTGCTTAATATGTACTAATATAACTATTCAAAGTTACACTCAGGCACTAGAAAATCTGGTGCAGATTTTATTCCTAGATCAAACAAATCGATATTGCATGGCAATTCATTATGCTTTGTCTGATCTCTACATGGTGCATAATAATTGCATATGCTCTTACTCAGTATCTTGTCACTTAAATTAGCAAAAGGATAGGTCAGAAATTGTACAGCTAGAGTTTGAAATACATTTGTCTGTGTCACCTTCACATCATATGTATCATTTTATTATTATTTATTCCACTTCTCCAGTTCTTGTTATACTCCTTTCTGCAGATGCCTGAACTGCTGTCAGAAGAAGAGCACACAGCACAAGATCCTTATGCTCTCCAGCCTCTCTCAACATCAACAAATGACAGCAGTTACTAAGTACATGCCAGAATATTAATTGTATCCCTAATGGGAGCCCCAGCACATGTGGTTTTTTAGCTTCACTTTTCTACAGATGCAGTGATCAAAAGAGAATCTCAATTTCTAAGACTAAGTTCCTTTTCTTAAAGAAAATCAAGCAGGAGGCAGATGATGAAATTATCAAAGGAACAAGTAACTAGAGCTTCAAAATGCTTTTATTATTTTCCTTTGATTCGCCATTGTGGAGAAAATAAAGGCCGTATGAGGTGGTTCAGTAATTTATAGGCCATTTGTATGACAAAACCAAAATTTTACCATTAAACGGTTATTGACTGAAATAAAAAAAAGGTGTCTTTTAAGAGGCAAATACTTTTAAAATATTTTTTTAATAAACCCTTCCCTCCTTTTTTTTCCAATGATTTCATTAAATCTAGCTATTCTCGCAAGAAAATATATTTTTTCTAACATAATGAAATGAAACCCCTGTCACATATTTCTTACTTGTTTTTAAGTACTAAAATGGCAATGTATTTATCCATAGTATTTAGGATCTAGGTACTTTTATAAACACACATTCTCTCAGACTGTATTTTTGGGGGGGAGTTATCCAATTGAAGAATTATCTGAGAAGTCTTTCTTACATCTTTTTGAGTTTCTTGTCAGAAACAACAAAATACAGCGTGAGAACTTAGTGGATTCCACTCACATATAAACACCACCTACTGAATGTATATAGATATATATAAGAGCAATTATTTGATGTTATCTGGAAAAGAAATCTTTTGAGGTAGAAGCGCTGGCTGGCAGAGAGAAACAAAACCACAAACTGGAAGGTGAACCAGCATATTTAACATAAAGACAACCGCAGTAAAAAGAGAGCATCAGCTTGGCTTTGGTCAATCCCTTGGCTTCCTTGTCTTACTTTTAACACATACTCCTTTGAATCACTGGAACATCCAGCAGTGAAGAAAGAAGACAGAGGAGTGTCCATGCTAACAGCACTGCACGTTCAGGGTTGTGCTGCTTGTTTAAGTATGTGCAGATGAGAAAATTACCAGTGAAAATACTTTCATTGTGAAACAAGTTCATAATGTATCAGACTATAATCCAGTTAGGCAAAAAGCTACCTGCTTTCCAAGATTATGGTTTTGTGGTCATCATGAACAACAGAAACAGCCAGAGAAGCTCAGAGATGTTATTAATTTCTGATGGATAAATTTAGGATCCCACTTCACTCGACTAGTTAGCCAGACAGACAATTGGTGACCATGTGGTACCAACTGTGATTGTCAGGATGATGACAAGGAAGTTGCTCATGTAATCAGAGACCAGGTTAGAAAAGCTAAGGCCCTGACAGAGTCCAAACTGGCCAGAGATAATAGAAATAACAGAAAAGGATTTTACAGATATGTAAGAGAAAAAAGAAAAATGAGAGATAATGTGGGGCCTCTCCTGGAAGGATACTGGTGACCAAGGATGTGGAGAAGGCTGAAATATTCAACCTTTTTTTGCCTCAGTCTTCACTGGTGACCACTCAAACCTCACCACCTCACAGAAGGTGTTGGCTGGGACTGGGAGAGTGAAGAACCACCCAGGGTAGGAGCAGATCAGGTCCAAGAACACCTAGAGAACTTGAAGGTGCACAAGTCCATGGGGCCTGATGAGATACATCCACGGGTCCTGAAAGAACTGGCAGCTGAAGTTGCTAAGCCACTAGCTATTATATTTGAGAGGTCCTGGCAGTCTGGTGAGGTTCCCACAGAATGGAAAAGAGGGAACATGGAGAAATGGCCAAGGTTAGGAATTTATCTCTTACATTCGCAGTTTGGGACAAATAAATCCCAACAGAAAAGCTTTTTTTTTTTTTTTAAAGTTCACACATCTTGTATGTCAAGATACTTTGCTTTGCATCAGTTTAGTCCCACTTACTGAACACTGAGAGTTTGATGCTCATATGTTTCTTCATATGCTAGGCTCTTTGATGAAATGACAACTCCTATCCTGTATTATCTTATGACAGATTAATTTCCCTCAGCCAGAGGACAGATGTAGCATAGCCAGAAACCTTATGCAGAATCATATGGACATGGCTCCTAAATTGTAGTTCACTTAGAGACATTCTGGCAGCTCCAGCAAGTAGAAATTGCAAGTGAAGCTGGCTTGGACAGAACTTTTAACTTCAGTTCACACAGAAGAAAACAAACCAGTCACGTCAAAATTGTCTTTTGGTTTAATATAAGTTAAAACAATCTCAGAAATGCATTAAACGGATAAAAAGAAAAAAAAAAGTTTGATCTTAAAACATGCTAGATGCTTCACAGGTTTTACTGAATTTATGATATCTTCCCCCATACTTTAGACATTCTTTAAGTTACATGAAGATAATTTAGGGGTGTAATACTAGACTTCCCATTTTGAAAAACTTTTGCATCAAAACCATATTTGTGTTTCTAAAGTTTATTATTGTGATTTTCAAAGATACTAAAACCATATTAAATCACCTTGGGTGAGGGTGAAGTCAGAATTAAGTGTGAATAATAGCAATTTACGGAGAACAAACCAGTTATTTATATGACTAGAAATAGATGGCAATTTAAATAGAGTATCAGTACCAGCATTTGAAAATGTTGGCCCTGGATCACAAATATGAAAAAGACTCTAGGGATGCCATTAACTGAATTGACCTATTGTGTGCATAACTGGCACTAAGGCCAAAAAAGTCAACAACTGTACCTTTGTAAATTGAATTTAGTAAGGACAATATATATGATGGTTTTGTTATGAACCTCAGATTATTATGAAAACACTGATTGCATGGCCTGTTTCCTTAGAAACTAACTGAAAGGTGACACATTCTGTTGACTTTCTATTATACATTCATAACATCATCTTTCAATTCTATGTCATAAAGAATTTATGTAGGACATTAATCATGCAAGACCATTAAATTGTTATCTCATTTCAGTGATAATTGTTTACTGCTATAAATGGTTCATGTTTTGTTCCAACATTTGGACTGTGACTAAAATGTATCCTCAGAGCAGTACTGGCAAAGAAGATTAACTACTTCAGAGAGAAGGAGGTATAAAAGTGGGGATCTTATTATTGCATACGAGAAAATATGACTTCTAAAAACTGTGTAATTCAATCACCAAATGGACCAAATGAATCAGTGGCAATAGGAAACCTAACCTGCTCACAGCTGTGTACATCTGATAATGAGTGCTAGGGAAAAAAATTTGCAAGATCCTCTTGTTAATAATGGCCCTGGCCCCTTTGCCAAAATATAATGAAGAGGTTATAAAACATTTTCCTTTTTATAATTGCTTAAAACGATACAGTGTGTAAGCTAAAAAGTAACAAAATGGAACTATGAAATATAGATGCAATTATGAGGAAAATACAGACTGCAAAAGAAAAGTCAAGCATTTCTGGAAAGGAATGTTCATAAAAACCAGCAAACCTGCCCCCCAGCATAACTCAGCTAATCAGAGTTATGCTGTGCAATGCAATGATTTGTCACCTGCTTTTAGATTTCCCTATTGACTCCTGTGTGGAATAAGAATGGGATCAATTTAAAGCAGTCCTTTAATCCCAAGGGTGGCATCACTAATGCCCGCTGTCTGTTACTGCTTTCTAAATGGAAGGCAACAATATATTTTTCTGTAGCAAAGTGTCTACTTTATGAGCATAATAAATAGCAATGGCCCTTTAATGACAACTTTAGCTTTGGCCATTATGGTACATTTTAAGTGCTTAAAAACACTAATGGGAGCTATACAGTGTTAATTATACTTAAGATATGAGTGCTGTACACAAGAAGTACTGCAACATTAAGTAAAACACTTCTGCTAATCCTAATTATAGCCTGTATAGAAGAGATAAGAGAAATCAAGTGCTCCTTTACAGCAAATTCTTAAAATAGCAGAGACAGGAAGGACAAATTGGCTGGAAAAACACTGGAAGTACCTTCTAGTTTAGAACTTGATCCTTATTTACACCATTTATGTAAGTAGCTACTTGCATGAGTTCTGCTGTGCAAAAGCAGATCTATGTCTATAGGTATCTTCTGTATGTGCATAGGGCCCTGTACAAAGCCAGCTGGATTCTGTATAAACATGAATCTATATACAGACACTAACCTGAAGGAGCAGGCTGCAGAGTTAAAAAATACAGGGATAAAGGGCAGGGTGAGCAGGAAAGTCTAGATTCCCCTTGAGTAACTCTATGTGTTTAATTCTCATGCCTGAATTCAGAGGGAAATTGCTGGGCCATTTCTATACCCATTAGATTTCCATGTTTTATCTAATTATGCAGATTTTTCTGTAGCAGCTATTCATGCCTGTTTGCCTCCACAGACCAAACTCCAAAGTGACTATGCTCCACAGTAGGTAACTCAAGAAAATGTCTAAAATTAGGTAAGGTATTAATTTGACATAACTGCTTGCAAGAAACAGTGTTTAAACTTTAAACATGTTTAAGCAAAGAGCATTTCTCAATGGCTTATACAAGGCAGGAACTGCATATTTTTCCTTTTTTGAAACATTTCATTAGAGGCAGAGAGGGAGAAGAACTAAGAAAACATCTTGAAAAATACAAGTAATAATAATTGATCTGAAGTCCACAAATACTTCAGACTTGGGCTCTAGACCTAATGGTGTTCGAGATAAAACATCTGTATGACAGCACTGGCATTTGCTTGTTGTTGTTTATGGATTGCACCTGCTTGATTCTCAAAGGTATCTACAAGGAAAGACTGAGTGTACCAAGACCTCTCTCTTTTTTCTTTTTTTCTCTGCAGACCTTCTCCTCAGCAGTTTACATCATGAAGTGTCCCACCTTACCTAAGTTTGTTCAGGGTGCTTGTCCCTGGCCTAAGAACTTAAGACAAAGATCCCAAAAGTTCAACTCCTGCAGCAAGCAATCACAACAAATAGAAACAACAGATAAGGCCAACTTAATTTTCATAACATACTATGCTAACAATTCTAGATACTCATAAGTTGATTTATATCCTCTGCAAAAAAATAAATAAATACAACTATTGGTAGAACTAGGCCAAAAAAAATAATCTTCACTGAGTCAGTGGCTATCCAGGGATATATACACAAGTGGTATAGCCATACAGAGAAAATTATAAACAATCCTTATCCAGAAGGTCATGAGCATCCAACAGAAATAATGAAAAAGCACAGAAAAGGAACATGCTCACTGAAAGCACATTTAAAATGTATTGGTTATTTTCTGCCGCACAAGAGAGTCCAATGGCTTACTGTTTCAATGCACTTATTTCCAGACAGTTGATGACTGAGCTGATGTCAGAAAAAACCCACAAACTTAGAACTTTCCTATTCTTAAAGTACTTTAAGCCTCCAGTTATTTTCTGAGTGAGCAAGGAGAAGAAGTCAAAATAGACTTCAGCATACTGGTTCAGTACTGCATAATGGACCTTCTGCTCCCTCCAGAAGAGAGTCTCCTATGAAAATGATCCATCTTTTTTCCTTTATAGAAGCAGTCTTGATGAAGGGTATAGGCTGTCTTAACCTCCATGACACCACCGTGCTAGAACTTACTGCTGTTTGGTTCCACTTGCAGAGCTTCAAAACTGTTTAGCAAGGACACCTGGGAAGATTGGGTAGCCACAGAGTGCCAGGCAGGAGCTTGTCACTGTTGCACCCTATCCCTTAATTCACTGTTTTCAGCCAGGCAGAGAGAGGGTGGGGAATCCACCAAACCATGTGTCCTGCCTGCAGGGCCTGTCCCAGGGAGGGTAGGGTGTGAATCCAGTAGCCACTCCCTGATATTCCTCAACCTACTCAACTCCTCTCAGAGCTCTGTTACCAAGAGGAGGAGCTCCTTTACTGGGATGCACATCACACAGGTGTGCTCACTGCTATTAAAGCTTTAAGAAATTCTGAATACAAAGTCTTTTGAACTCAGAAAGTGCTAAAGAATGTCATTATACTCAAAAATAATTTAAAATGTTTCACTATCTGGCAGATAGTGTATTGTATAAGCCTTGTTTAACACTGAAGAACAATGCATCTTTTTAGCACCTTACAGATTTATTCACATTGAGTATTGAAAGTAAGTGTTCTTTGAAGAACACTTCATCAACTCAAAATGAGTTTTTTATAAACTGACAAAAAAAAGCTGTTCTTCCTTTGCCATTTTTATACATCTATTTTCCAAATATGCTTTCTTCCTTTTTAGATAGTAACAGATATTTTTGTGCTTGAGCTAGAGCACAGAAAAGGTGTAAATGTTTTGACCACTGCAATTCGATATTCCACAGTGCCTTGATGTCAAAAATCATCTCCATAATTTGTAATCCATCTAGAACTATTTTTGTAAAATGTTTTTGACACATAGTTTGTTACTGCTCTAACACTTTGGTAGTATTTCCACAAGAACGTCAGTATTTATTTTGTCATGATTCAGTAACTCTTATAAATATGAAGAATAGATGTCCGTTCCCTATAATGACACTGACAATCCATAATATTAGCATTAAATAAATAAATAAAATTAGCATTACAATTTTTAGCCTAGAGTATATTCAATGGGCCTGCTGCAGAATGCACTAAATTCAGAAAAATCAGCACATAAAGCTACCCGTGCCGTTTCACTCCTCTGTTAATATTAGAATTCATTACTGAGCCATCATATTTCAGAAGTAGTGATGCAGAATTTGGATTTGACAACGATTCAGCAATGATCCAGCCAGCAAATTATCTGTGGGGACTCACAGACCTTTGCCCACCTGGGCATCATTCCAAGGAACTGCATTTTCATGTCACTCAAGAGTGCTGCCACTAGTCAGACTGCCAGCTGATCTGTATTGCAAATGACACAAATTGTTTCATTCATAAGAGATAGAATTCATTCCAATAAAGTCAAAGGCACCAAGGGAGAAGGGGCAGTCCTGGATTCCACCTGCAGCCCTGACCCAGACAGACTGCAGCTGTGGGGGAAGATGGTGATTGTGCTTTCTGGACCCTGCCTGTAGGGTCCTGAGACCCTTCTATAAAGCTGCTGAGGGATGCAAACAAAGGTGGCAAATCAAGGTAACAGAGCAGACTGTGGAGCTTCATTGGAAGTTTCAAAACTCTGGAATAAATTATTTATGATGAAAAAGTGCGATAGGTTGACCAGAGAAGCTTTGAACACCCTGCCCCTGCATGTGTTCACGGTCACACTGGGTGGGGCTTCTCTGTGGTAAAACTTCTACAAGACACAATAAACCTATGAGGTATTAAGTGGTCTCAGTGTCTTCATCTGCCCAAGTCAATTAGAGTTTCTGGCATGAAGTGCCACAGCAGAATTTCACAGCATCTTCTGTTTGTGCATTCTGCACAAACCAACCTCAGGCTAAAGCTTTCCCAAAACAGACAAAGCAGCACTTATGCCCCTCATCTTTTCCTGACCAGTTACACTCTTATGTTCAGTATGTGCTGTTTGATTATAGCTCAGAAGCCAGTTTGAGAATTTTCAAATGATACTTGAATGAGACTTCTAGAAAAAATTATAACGTGGTAGGCAAATAGCCCCTAAACTGACCTTCTCTCTCTCCCTCTTTGCCCCCTCCACCTCCAATTCAGGAAAGGATTTTGCCTTGAATTGTGCCTATTTTCCTGTCAAGTACATTCTGGTGGAATGAAATAAGTGAACATGTTAATACAGATTTTTGTTAATATAGGTAGCCATAAATAAAATAAAAATGTCCCCCAAAACTATAATTTGGCTATTGTTAAAAATCAGTAGCAAATTAAAATGTAGTAATTTATGGAAAAAAACCCAACAACTTACTACTAAATAAACAACCCTCCTCTGAAAGAGCTACCTTTCTTAAAGCACATTGAAAAAAATCTGTTTATTCTTGAATGCTGTTGTTCACTATAGACTTTATCTAGTGGTCATCACTCGCTTGTTCTGGAATATGTTACCAAGACAAAAGTATCAAATCCACATTTTCTTCATTTTATACTCTCCTAGTCAATAGGCTCCCCTACAAGATTGATCTTTTGTGTTTGCAAATAATTGGTGCAGCAGTTTTGGCGTTTCTGAGTATTAATAGCACTAAATTCTTACTTGTGTGGCCTAGACTTGACCATCTCTGAGGTACTATATATTGACATACTGTTCTGTCAATAGCAATTCTGTCTCCTTAAGTATTGGCAGATTAAGTCAGAATTCTGGACCCAAGACACAAAATCTGAAAATGCTTAATGCTCACATTTTAAAATTGGCAGATGGTGAAACTGCACCTAAAAGAGAGCTAAGAACAGTCTTGCTTAAAATATAG
>JAOEGS010017538.1:0-14044 GCA_025447755.1 Corythornis vintsioides
AGGCCCTTGGAAACAGCCCCTCTCCAGCCTTCCTATAAGACCCTAAATATCCTGGATTTGACCTTGACTAGTTGCAGCTGTGTCTCTGAGATAGAGTGGAAAGTCCCAAACAGAATGATAAACAAGAATTAAGGGAGTTGCTGAAGAAGGAATCTGCAAGATATGCAAGCAGACAAAGAAGTAACAACAGAACAACACACCAATGGTCATCAAAGCCATGATAGAAGAGCCAATGAGAGTGTTACATGTTACTCAGAAAAAGGTGTGTTAGCTTAATAAGGTGGCTATTGATGCTTAATGGACTTTGTGATGCTTGACTGTCTCTGCTGCAACACAAAGGCACCTTAGCAGGGCCTGACCCTTCATGAGCTGCGTGGTCCATCACCATGAAAGAGCAGGTTTTGCTTATAGTTCAGTATCCTCTTTTCCTTGATAATCCTTTTTCTGTTTTTCTCCTGTTATTTCTTAAATAAGAGGAACGGGCCTAACAGAGAAATCCTGCTCTGTGTTTCATGTGGGCTTGCACTGATCCTTAAATGAAGACAGATTGCGATAGAGGAAAAACAACACAGAATAGCTCAATGATTGATGACTCACTCAAGATTCAGTTAGAAAAAAATATAATCTTTAAATAAACTGTATAACACTGGAGTTGCTCTGATACCGAACTACTTCAGATACAGAAAAAAAATACTGTGCAGGATTCCAGTTTGGGATGAGACTGCTCTAAAAAAACAATTGGTGTCTGCTGGCAGTTTGTTTCTGGCCAAGCCAACTGGTCCAAATTATCATGTTGTTCATATATTCTCATTCCAGAAGTTTGTATATAGCCAGAAGGATGCTTAGGTTTTCTGTATGAGAATAATGTATTGGCCATCTGCACTCTCTGCTCCTGCAGACTGAATAAAGCTTTTTCCCAATGGTTTCCTCTTAAGAAGAACTTAATAAAATCTGCAATAGATGAAGCAGTGACTCACAGTTGTACAGTTTTAGCACATACTGTGCTTATCTCACAAACAATAGGTCTGATTTAGAAATTGGCTCAATATGACTATCATCTGTTATTTTTAATAATGAGGTCCTGTTGCTTGCAGTGGGACTTAAAAGATGATAGCAGAACATGTATAATACTCTGAAACATCCTTAAAAATACCTTTATGCCAAGTGCTTTGTTTCATAATAAGTACTTAATTTTGAAGAGGGTACTAGACCTACTCCAACAAAGCAAGCACTGAAATTGAAGGTGCACAAATAGCTTTTCATCCTGCTGTAGGGCTTGGCACACAAAAATAATTAAGTAGCTACCCACAGAGGGACTAGGTTGGAACTGCTGAGGACTACTGAAATCAATAGGAATATGTTAATATTCTTAATGGCAGATAAATGGTTAAGTACTGTTAGACTAGTGTTTGACATCTTTAGAATAGATTTTTCTGTGGCTCACTAAACCTCCCCCCCACACATAACTTTTAACACTTAACTTCAACCTACTTAGTGAGGACATGGCTTGTAATAAAAATATGTGTGTATTCTGAGGCCTAGTGAATAAAGACAAGGTTTAAAAATCTAATTTCTGGTGTTTTTCCTTCTGACCTTGTATCTATGAACTTAACATGTCTTTCAGCAGGAAGGAAAGAGAGTTTTACTAGGCTTATACGAATTCTGAGGAGTCTGGTTGTAAGTTCTGTTCAAAAATAAAACAACCCACTGGGTCTACTCATGTAATTTCACCATTCTGCCAGATTTTCAGGGGTGGCTCTGTGAAGAAAATTTATTGTAGCAACAGGTAGAGGTGGTAAATTTCCATCTTAGTGTACTGGAGTTTTTGTTGGTTTTGTTGCTGATCTGTGGCTTACAGACAAGTTCTATACTGTGTTGTAGTCAAATAAGAGAAAATTCCCATTAAAGAGGATTACAAACAGTAGAAATGATGGAAAAATGATGGGAAAATCAAATTATCTCCATTTTACATGTGAAGTGAGCTTTTTAGAAATATTGAGAATTCCAGTGGTCCTACTGAGAACTGAATCAAGCCTGAGATTCAACTTTCTTTGTCCTGCATTTTGTAGAATCAGATCATGGTACATTTCCAGATCCCTTCAGAAAGCCAAAGTAAAGCCTTTTGCTACAAGATATAATCTGCTTCCCATTTGATGTTGTTGTGGTATTAAATCTTATTAGAATTAATTATTAGTTAAAATTGTTTCACCAATTAATCTCAGTGTCACCTCTGTGATGCATGCTTTTGAATATTGTGTTTTCTTGCTGTGACTTTCAGAGAGTTATTAGCAAGATTTATTTCAGAAGGGCTAAATGATTCCTGTGATGCATCATGAAATCAATTGTGCAGCACTGCTAAACTTTGTGTGAATGCTCTTTTCAGGACCTCTTCACAAAAGCTCTAGAGTACTACACATTCAGGAATGTGTGACAGAAAAGGAGCAGGTAGCAGTTTACTATCATAGTTTTGTGACATGCCTGGTTCTGAAGGATGGAGGAGGTTGAATAATAAGCTGTTGGCATAACCAAAAATTGTGAAACCCTTCTGCACAGTTCTGGTGTTTTGAGATATTCCTGGCTCCACTGATTTCTATCATGGTTTGATGCTGATCTGGGACTTGTAGTGGAGCTGGCTTTCACCTGTCTTGCAGAAAAGTGGAGTATACTCTTCCTGCATAAATTACTTATGTGTAGTTTTAATAGAATGTGTTCCTGTTTGGTTTGTTTTTGTTGTTGTTCTGTTTGTTTGCTTGTTGGGGTTTTTTTAACTTAAAAAAAAGATAAAATAATCACAGTGTAGGTCTGAATAGTTGTTGCAAATGTTGATCCATTTCTCATTAATGTTTGTGTGTAACTCCTGAAATTGCAGTTCTCATGGTATCAGAATTAGTACAAGACTGGAATTGCAGTCCGTAATTAATCTGAAACTTTACTGAATTTTTTTATATGGATCTTCACAGAGTTTCTGGTTCAAGAATACTAATACAAATAATATATGAATTAATTTCTTGGATAAATGTAATGATTCTGAAGATGCAGTATATGTCTCGACAGGGATCAATTTTCCATGGTCACTGCTTATTAGTCCCACATTCATTATGTTCCATTTACTGCTTCCCTTCATTTACAGAAGAAACATCACAGACTGAAAAGACTGAAAGAGTGATTCCCACAGCAGATACAACTTTTAATGAAGAATATATTAGTATATGCATCTTTTGAGACATGTCTTTTTATAAATAGAGTGCAACTCTAAGTTTCATGGCATCACTGGAATTTGCCTCTAATCTTCCTGTTTTGTGTTTGTGCTAATCTCAAGATAGAAATGAGGTTAGTTGACTGTCCACAGAAACATTTTATTTCACAATTGTTTGTTTTGTTGTATTTTGATTGTTGTATTTTTTTTAATAAGAAAAAATTAGCTACACCAGTATTCCAAAATAAGATTTTGTTTTCTAGAGTATCATAAAGGGAATACTTCGGCTGAGGCTCCGTGCTAAAGTTTACTACAAGGTAGATAATTTGGTTTGTAATCCCTGTTTGTCACATGGCAGAAGGTGCCATAACCTTAGTTATTGTCAGTGAAGTGTTTGTGTTTCTGCTTCATCAGCCAGTCTAAGAAATGATTAGGGGTGTATAAAGAAAAGTATGTTCAGAAGGTCAATGGAGACTCTCCTCTTGTTCTCTCCCCTTGTACCAAAACCTCACCATACAAACCCAGTACAATGGTTCAGACTGACAGCTCTTTACTATATAAAGTAGCTATCTGTAAATCTTGTTAGCTACTTAATGGCTGAATAATTTGCCATATATTCATGTGTGCACCACTCCAGAAAAGCATTTAAACTGTTTTATAACTTCAAGCAATCAAGCAGTCTGATGAGGTTTGTCATGCTTTTTATTTAATGCATAATTAAGATGATATGAGCCCTAGGTTGGATTCTTTGAAACTATCCTTTAAAAAGAACAATATTCTGAGTTAACACCAAAATGATCAATATTCTCCTGATAATAGTTCAGTAATGTACCTGCAAAAATAGCTGTGAAGCAGTATGGAATGCTGTGTCTTACATCCAGTGTTTGAAAAGCAAGAGACAAATATTGAAAATCTCTCATTGTGGATAGAATGGAAGTGAAAGAAAATACTTCAGATTTTTTTTTTCTAATGATTCAAAACAGGAGGACGAGGTAGTGGAGGAGTGTTATTTAAAAGCACTCAACTTTAGTTTGTCTTCACAGCAACTGGTATGTGACACTTTAAACAGGGTTTCTGCATGCCACTTAAAATCTCAAATACCACAAAAGGCTTCCTTTCCCCACCTTTAAATTCAAACTCTGACTTATGTGTTTTATTCACATGGTCAAAAATTGCTAAAGGCTGAGAGCTTGCCATGGGGAAAATACAGGAAAACCTGCTGTAAGTAGTTGTTACTGCAAATAATAATAATAATAATAATAATAATGTAAAACTGTGAAACTGGCTAAGAACAAGTACTGAATATTTACATCTTCTGTCTAATCCAGTTGGAGCTGTGGGTCTCTGTCCATGAATAAAAACAATGCTTGCTGGAAACAGCAACAAATTGCCTTTGACTTCATTATGTAGAGTGCAAATGTGGAGTGACAAGTAGCCATGACTGTATGGAGGTATTGAAAAGAGAGATAAATTAAACATGTGGTTAAATTGAAATAAAGCAATTAAGGAGGTTGTCTTGATGTCCTTCCTGGACCTTATTGTGCAAAACCCACAAAAATAGTAATGCACATGTGAAGACTGAATCCTTTGAATGTTTCTCAGCTGTCTCCTCTGGTTTTGTATGCATAGAGAAAAACAAAGTGTTTGCCTATGAAGTGTTTAGTGAGCCATTTCTGACTCATCTGGTAATGGTGGTGGGTTTTTTTCTCCCCTTTGAAGTGCTAGTGTTCTTTGCACTTGACAAACAGCAATTGAATTATCCTGCTCTCTGTTTGTAAAATGGTTTAGTGCCTATAAACAAGAATGTTGATCTGCTTTTCCAAAATCTTGTATCTGCACAAAGATTATCTTGGAGCCTGAGATAAATAGAAAGGTTGTTTCAAAGAATCAAGGGAAATAATTTGTAAAGGGATCTCCTCTTGCCATCTTGGATTTGGTCAATATATTGGTCAGTATATTGTTCTGTTAAGAAACCTGAATGGGACTTCCTGCAACTTCAAATAAAAGCTTTATTTTCCTTTTAGAATTATTTTATTCACAGCTAATGGTTTCTATCCAAGACATTTTGGATGGTCTTTTAAATAAAAATGAAACACGTGCTTTAATTAGTCTTGTTAAGGCACAAATCTTTTGCTTCCATTCAGCATATAATTAAAAAATAATTTCAATCTGAGAGTCCATGTCAGTATCAGGTTTTTGAAAAACAAGGAAAACTAAAGGAAAGATAACCTAAAGGAAAGTAAATTGGTGAGTATTGTAAGGAATATTTTTTTTTTATGGGTCTGAATATAGACCAATTAAAGTGATATAATGCATATAGATTCCATGTTGGTTAATGATCAAGTGCCATCACTGAAATAGTATGGTATATTGTAACTTATTAGTGCTTCTCCACCAAATTTTTGATGCATCAAAATAATACAGGTTAACCAGAGAAAAGGTTGTGAATTGCAAAACAACTATACAATGTGTGTGTGTGTGTGAGAGAAAGGACATTATTTGCCTTTATATTTTTCCTACCCATCCCCCTCTTTAATTTGAAGCATCATTCAATAGTAACAGCTTTTCTTATTAAAAATAAATAAAAATAATTAAAATCTATTATCTCCTCACTGAAATTGTCAGATTATTTGGAACAAGTATCTCTGAGTAAAAGTGGGGTTGTTAATTAATACAATAAATTGTTTTAACTTATCTCAAACAGATCAACAAGTCGTTACCATTATGACTAAAATGTGACTTATTGGAAAAACATTGTTTGAAACCTATAAAGCTCCCTAAATGAGCTCACTAAGATAATTAGCAATGAACCTGTAACTGAAAATTAATATTGATTATTATAGGGGTGAATGGTTTTCTGTGGGAGTGTGAGAAGTCCCTTCTCTCACACAGTGACTTCTACTGGAAATTTTAAATTGTTTCAACGTGATATGGAGTTTGCAGTTACAGAAGTTATATTTACACACATTTGTGCATATAGATGAATAAAAAAATGTGTCTGCAGTCCTATATATTGTTTGCACTGTCAGAAATTGGTGTGTGCAAACACTTATCTGTGCTGAACTAGAAAACACCCTTTATATTTCTCCTCTTGATTTCCTGCCTGGCTTGACAAACTTCCCTCAGTCAGCCAACTTTTCTGTAATAGGTGAAAACATCCTGGATACTGCATGCAACAGATTTTTGCCTTCAGGGCATGTAACATTAACCTTCCTCTGCCTTTCAGATGAGTTAGGACACTGTCCTGCTTTAATTGGGCCAGATGTTTCAAAGTAGCAATAGAGATTCTGCCTAAACAGCATGATTTAGATGACAAAGCAGTCCTAGCTTCTGTACTTCTGTACTGCCAAGTCAATTAAGAATATGCTACTCTTCCATCATGGCATGCTGCAGTCTGTCCACCAAGTAAAATTTACTTCAAATAGGGAAGATAAAAGTGTGTGAGTTTTATGCTTCAGGGTTTTCGTTGAGGGGAGAAGGGTTTGGTAGTTTGAATACATATCTAGACCACATAAAAAACAACTTCAAAATATCTTTATAATACAGTGCTAGGGTATTTTAAGATATTTTGGTCCAAGAATTACTTGAAATTATGTATCTACTTCAGATCTTGTAAATCAGGAAAAGGACATTTATATTAGTCATGTGTAATTAAGGAACATTCTCAAATTTTAATAAGATAACATTATTTCTTGTAATAAGTTGTTTTTCTGTTTTTTGGTTTTTTTTTTCCTAAGTAAGCCCTCTGCTCTGTCCAGATAATTTCTCTGCTTTTTAGGCAGCATTTCATTCAGGTTCTTTTAAACCATGTTTTTCCCAGATGTCAGAAGAGCTTCATAATCCTGACTTGATGAAAGAAACATGTAAGTGAATATTTTCTACAAAATTAGGACAACATGATGATGAATTTCTACCAGTCTCTTGATGAACATTTGGTGTTCTGCTTGGATTCCTTTTTTTTCTTTTGTGATACAAAATTACCTGGAAGTTTGAAAAGTTTTGGATGTTTCAAGATTTGTAAAGAAAAGGTAAAGATATTTATATGTTCATGTAGTCTTTGCATAAATACAACCAGAATCCCCTAAACACCTGGGGCTTAAAAAAAAAAATTAATCTGGGGAAGAACACTAAACCCAGGAAAAGATACATTTTTTTTCTGTGTGCAAGGCAATTCTACTTAATTCTTCTGAGGTAGGGAAGGTGCTGCACATTGCTTCCCTATCAATGTTTTGATCTAAGACTTCTTCACTTTTTTCCCCTTATATTTTTTCTGGAACTATAAATTAAAAATGGATTTTGCTAACTCCATCTAAAATGCATATTGTATGGCCAGAAGGAAAGAGAACAGGGCATATCCCTATTTTATATATCCCTCTTCTGATACATTCATTTTTCCACTTCTATAGTGATTACAAAGATGGAACTACTCAAATTTATAAGGTTTTTTTAATATTTAAAGCATCCATTAAATGGTGAAATGATACAGCAATTGTATCATCTGCACACAGCAACCATGCATTGTATCTGAAAGTGCATCCCCTGGTAGCACTAAAAGTAGACCTATGGCCACTGTTCATTACATTCATATGTGTCAGTAGTAATGTCAATTTATCATTTATTGTAGTTTAGCTTTACTGATGAAATGAAATTGTGGACATGATTCAAAGGCAGTTATTATGGATAATTATTTGCTTATTTTAGCAGCTTCTATTTCAAAATTAGTAGCACAACAGTAAAGTTTCAGTCATGCTAACTTCATTGTACAAAAAATAATGATTATGTCAATGTCATTAACTAAGCACAGATACGTGCTTGATGATTCATACCACTATTCTAAGCTACACGTTTTGTATCACTGAAATATTTAGTGGGTGATAATTCTGATTCCACCAAACAACTCAGTAGGTTTCAGCCTTAGGTTTCTAGTTTCCTTAGGTAGCAAATCAGGCTGGTAAAATGGACAAAAGCCATAGCTGCATCACTAAAGAAGAGGCAGAATTACTCTTTGGCATTTCTGGTAAGGTAATTGAGAAAAAAGGACAGCAGGTGGCGTTTTGGAGAACTGCCACAAGCTAGAACCTCTCTTAGAAATGCTTTTGAACTGCTATAATATAGAAGTAAATATAGGAATAAATACATAGGAATATATAACTCATATAGGTATATAGGAAGAAATACCTTAATTAATGATTTAGATCAAGACTCCAGCTGTAATTATTGATTGAATAAAATGGAATATTACAAACTGAACTTAAAAAAAAACAATCCTGAAAGCATCCTTCCTGTCTTTTGAACTTGAAAGGTGCTTGAGTTTACTGCCTTAGCTTTCAAAGTGTTGTCATTATGACATGAGGTACCTCAGAGGGAAGCAAAATCTTAACTGGACAAATTCATTGATGCTTTAGAATTAATTTTTTTTTTTTAAGTTTGTGTAAACTTCAACTAATAATTTAAATTTCATTTTATTTGGTACTACTCCATGCTGATTTTGACCTGAGATTAAAAAGTGGAAGATGAAAAAATCAGATTCTAATTTCTTTAAGTTGTTTTCATGATATCTCTCAGAACAACACACAATGGGGTTTTTTCCTGTGTACAAAATGTAATTCTTAACTGAAGTTTCAATAAGAATAATTGCAGGATTTGTTAATAAATATGGATATTTAAAATGTTGGACTTTTTAAAGATTCAACAACAACAAAACAAACAATAAAATGAATGTTTTGATCTTCTAAACAATGTTAACGATGCTCGGCATCTAAAATCCAAAGGTAATCTGAAGCTCATATTTGGGGCTTATTTCATCTTTCCATTTTGGTGTCTGTTTTGTGGATGCTAAGCACATCAGTCTTACATGAATAGATGACATTTATCTCATAAAACTGTGTTGGGTTTTTTTTTTGTTGTTATAGTCCTTTTAGATACCACCAATGTTCCTCCTGAAGGTTTGTGGTATTATCATAAAAATTACATTTTCAGTTCTGTTTTATCTACCACATTTATGCATCCAGATTGGTAATGTACTACAAAATCAAAATTGCCATAAGCACCTGCTTCAACAGTATCAATCCTCTGTTTCCAAGAATATTTTCACCCAAACTCTCTATTTTTACTGAATATCAATTTACTAAACTTTCATCTTCTTGGTCTAAACTTTCATTTGTTTTCTAAATTTGTTTTAATAAACATTCAGCAAGACTTATGATATAAGAATGTGAGAAAAAGTATTTTTTGATATTCAGAAAATGTTTGCACTGTTTTGTGTTACATAAGTCTAAAAGCCTCTCTTTTAAAGCATCAATATCAGCAGGAAGCATGAGTATGAGTAACCTGCACTTTGCCTTGTTCGAAGCAATTGGTTTCAAAATAACAGAGGTATGCAAACTAGAAAATAACTATTTGACAGTGCCTGGTAATATATTCATTCCTTGACATCAGAGAGAGAAACAAGACCAGAGATGCTGTTATCTTTTCTTATTTGGTGGTGAGGAATTGCAGTATTTTTCTTTATGGGGTTACTGACCATCTTAAGTTTTACAAACTTAATGTTATGTGTGCTTAAAATAATGTGATCATTGATGGAAAACAGAATATTTAATTTATTATTATATGTCCCAAGGTCCCAAATGATGCACAGGTTCTGCATCCTTTGTTCTGGAACATACTGTAAGTTTCCTCATGGACATCGCTTCAAGTAGTTTTTTAAAGAGCAAATTGACTCCTATTAGAAAAATTGTCATGTATGTTTAGATGCTAGACCAACTAATTTGATTAGTCTATTCATAATTTTACTAAAATCCAAAACCTGGTTGTCTTGATAAGACAAACCTGTTCATCAGGGCATTTTTCCAATATAAATTTCCACGAGACAAACTGCTCCAGAGCTTGGGAATGATGTGATTATGTAACAAGTAATACAAGCAGTGCATTTCTCAGCATGAAGTTGAGATGGCTTCACAAGTGGGCATGCTGAAATCATGTTAATGTGATTAGAAGTTTGGTATCTGTTAAGCACTGTGATTCATATAATATTTCTTTCATTGAAAACTGCTGTGAATTCAGTGAAGAAAGAACATGTACAGAGAAGTAATATCTTTCTTGTTCAGTATGTGTGAAAGATGTCCCTCTAAGTATTGCCAAATGTCGCTAGGAAAGAAAAGAAATATATGTCACTGGGTAGGTCTATAGCATCTTGACAGAAAAAATTACCTTTTTATTTTGCTGAGAACATGAAAAATCAGCTGAGCAATCATATGAACTGCAGATAAGCACAAAAATCTGGCATATTGTTGTGGACATGCAAACATTTCCTCTTCACCAAGCTACATTCAGTAATGGAATAACATAGAAAATCTTGCTGGATGGTGACCAGCCATCATTATGGAATGTATTCCCTTTCCATTGCTAAATCTTTAAATGATAAGGTAATTATCATTTAATACCTAAGAAGTCCTATGGAAGTAGATTTTTTTTCCTGTTTGTTTTAATTTAAAAGTTATCACCTGGATCTCAGGTATGGTGAACTCATTTTTTGAAGTTGTGATGACACACTGAGGATCTTTTTATTATTGTCAACATATTGTAATGCATTTGTCAAGGGGTAGCAAGTACCCTTTAAAATAACAAAACCAACACTTCCCTTTTCTCTACCTGCCTGTAGGGTGGGTGGGGACCAGCTGGAGACAAAGCTGGGTCACAGTGGGAACCCTTGGGTTGTTATAAATTAGTACCAAATCAGTACTAATTACTAGTACAGTAAATCAGTACCAAACCCAACCCCCTTTAAGGTGATTACGTCACTATCACTGATGCTGTGGAGCAGGCTCAGGGAGAGTCCCAGACTGGGCCACACAGCAGCTGGGAGCTGTGTTCAGGAGCTGGATTCTGGCACTGGGTTCAGGAACACACTGATCAGGATCAAAGGCAGGATGGACAGAGTCCTCCTTGCTGCTCTGAGGAGAGCCCCCCCAAGAGAGGAATAACACCACCAACAACAGAGTCGAAGCCGCCACACCCCTATCCAAGAGCCTAGAGCCCAGACATGCCTAGACCCTCTGGATCCCAGAGCTTTTTATACTGGATATGATGTATATGGAATACCTCACTGGTCACTTTAAGGTCACCTGTCCTTCCTGCTCCTCCCTGCACATGTGGCCTTTCCTTTTCTGCACCCCCCCAGTGTGATAGACAAGATCTCGCAGTGGCCTTGGTCTGAATTCCAGTCCTTGGAAGTAACTCTAAAGGTGTTACCACTGCTAGAAGTAGACACTGTCTGCAAAATATATTGCTAACTTCTGAAAGTGCACTTAGTTCGAAAATCTGATCTGAAAAGTAAAATCACTGAACAGAATTTGGTTCTCACTCAAACAAGGACAATCTGTCTTACAACTTTTACATTGATAATTAAATGACCAGTAAAAAGGAACTGTTCAATTTATTTGAATTGACTTTGACCCAGGAACTGTTTACCCATATAACTGGCATTAAAATATGTTGAGTGTTTAATGCAAGCAAATTATGGAGCTAACAATCACAGTGCCAAAAGACTGCATATGGATTCACACTGAGCTGAAAGTACCAGAATTCACCAAATGCATGTTAAAATTGACTGAAAACAACAGTTTTCTCCCTGGGTGGAAGAATGCTGGAGGCATATGTTCTCCATAGTGTGCTACTACAGAGAATATAAATGACAGTAGAAGCAGGACTAAGTATGTTCCTTGATATTTTAAGCAACAACAATTTTAGGAATAGATACAAAAGGTCCAGTTTTAACATTAAAATTTATCAATGTTATTTCATCACCTTTGCCTTTTTATTTTTCCCCTGATACTTTTCCATGACTATTCCTTTTATCCTCTCATCTTCATGCTTTCATTGTGGACACAGACTTTCTAACAGTTGGTTACACTTAAGTGTCTTTAGGTTCTATTTTGCTTCTTGCTCAAAGGACCTTCATTTCTATATAGCAGGGAAGGAGGAAAGTGAGGACAGGCTTTCTCTCAATTTTTAAAACTTACTGGTAGAAGATCTAAAAACTTCAAATAAACCTTTTTTACCATTCTTTGCAGTTACTTTTCTTCTGATCTCATAGTACTGATATCTCTTTTTCAACATCTTTTTTTTCCCTCTATGTATGTCTATCAAATGGATGAAGAATGTGTCTTACTCCTTATGTGCTATTATTCCATTTTCCTTTTTTGTTTTGAGGAGTGCAGCTTCTTGATGCATTATGTGATTAAACTACAAACAACCAAGAGCAAGTACTTTATGTATGACAGTCCTTTACTTTGGATTACAAAAAGTTTCCCAAAAGACTGGCAGAAGTGTTAAGGATAATCTCTCTAACCTTTCCACTGTGAAATCTCAGTTATTCTTCCCTCCACCCTGATGACATATTTGATACTGATATTTTTGAAGCAATTCTTTTCATTCTACTTAGAACCTTGCATCCTGAGGGAGACAGTTTCACACAATACCTGAAAATTAAAAAAAAAACAAACCAAACAAAAATGCAATTATGGCAAATATGTTGCATTGCATTTCTTTTTCTTTTTTTTTTTTTTTCCCTTCCTGTTTTCCTCCCTTAATCCATTGGATTTAGTTCAAGAGAAAGAGGAAGAATGCTACTTGACAGTTTGCATATGTATATAAATATATGTTTGTTTATATATGTTTTGGTCTAAACAGAAAGATATGGAGAAGAAATTTAGTGAGCAGAGCAGCAATCAGTAATCTTTAAAAAATCTTTAATCTTTGAAAAAAATAATTGTAGCCAGACTATAGTTTCTTAATTTCAGGAATATAGATGCCACAAGTAAGAGGGTTATTGAGTATTTTAAGTCTCATATTGACAATAGACCACTTGTGTTTTAATATATAAGCCAGTAAATGTTGGAGTTAATGCAGTATAACTTTAAGACACAAATAAGGTGGAGGAAAAAAACTTGCTTCTTTTTTTTTCCTCACTTGGCGCTGCTTGTTCTCTTTAGAAGTCATTGCAGCTAATTACCATCAAGGATCAGCTTTTTCAGGTGATTATTCTTATAACATGTAATTTTTAACTGAACTCTGACTTTGAACAAATGCAATAATCTAAAAGAGAAATCAGAGATTAATCAGATAATAGTGAGAAAAATTGATTACACAAAAGTGTTAAAGCACAAAACCGTTTGCATTTGCAACCCATAAAACATTAATTAAAATCATTAAGATTAGACAGTAGTCAGCATAAAGAGTTTAGTTTCCTATTCCACTTATCTTTTAAAAGTGTCTTGATTTGCATTGCTTCAATAGACTCTTGAACCGTGTGATTGAGATAATCTGAGTTCAGTTGTATTTAGCTCTTATAAGTAATGCCTTGGAAGGCATCATCTGGGACTCAGTTGTTTTTTCTCATTTTTGACTGTACAGGTTTTTACTGTTAATACTGTGAGGAGATGAGAACTGTGCCATGCAAGGGTACTGATTTCCTCTGAATCTGGGCTGTGAGACAATGATGTGTAATTATCTTTAAAAAAAAAACTAAACCAGACACATACAAACCAAAACACACCTCACCCCCCTTTCCCCAAAACAAACCCCAAAACCAAACCCCTCAGAAAACCCCCTTCATTGCTGTTCTTCCCAATTCATGGAGGAAACAGAAGGCATAATTGTTATAGAACAGAAAGAGGACTCAATCTCATGCTCCTGAGGTGAAGAATTACTCCTTAAAATAGTGGTATCTATATATGTAGTGTGAGTAAAAGAGACAGACTACTGAAGAGAACTACTGGAGAGAGTCCAGCGCAGGGCACCAAGATGCTGAAGGGAGTGGAGATCTCCCTGCTGAGGAGAGGCTGAGAG
>JAOEGS010017539.1:0-27929 GCA_025447755.1 Corythornis vintsioides
TTAAATTCTTAATTTCACTGAAAAAATTATAGGTAAACATTTTTGCCTTTAAGCTTCCTCTCTGGTATAGATTTTTGAACAAAATTTGACAATAGCTATAGGTAGGATGAAATAGCTGATAAATTCAATTTAATGAGTTGAAGCACTGTGCTATATTTTATTGCTAGATGTCAATATGATGAAGCTAGGAATGTCAGCACACATAATCTGCTCAATTGCTACACTTGTTTTTTTCTGTTTAGTATACTCTAAAAATAATGGAAATTGTCAATAAAGCCTGGAGCAATTTATCTGACATTATAAAAAATACAATGGTTCTCTGATTCAGTAGCATGAATCCAAAATGCAATTGTGCAATCTTTAAGCTACTAGGCATTCAAACTTACTAATACATCTAAAGCTTTTGATAATTCTATCTGATAGTTTTTTTGTTTGCTTGCTCATTTTTTTGGTTTCATTTTGTTTTAAATGCTGAAAGAGCTCAAGAATTTGACTTGCTTTACTTCTATGAGCAAAGTTCCTAGTATCTGGTATGATGTTATTGCTAGACCTATGGTGGAAGCTTTAATTAAATGACTATACTTATAAGCAGTAGAATAGACAGCTGTCAAAAAAATATCATCTCAACTGAGAAACAATAAAGAATGTTGGACAGATAGAGATGAATCTGTAAGTAATTGAATTTCACAACTATTCTATGATATTTCCTTAATTAAATTCTTGCATCTGTCAAGGAAATATGTTTCTCCTGGTTCAAATACATTTTCACTGTGCAAAACTCATCAAGGATCAACAAGGCCAAGTGCAAGGTCCTGCACCTGGGTTGAGGTGATCCTCAATATCAATACAGGCTTGAGGATGAAAGGTCTGAGAGTAGCCCTGTGGAGAAAGACTTGGGGTACTGCTGGATGAAAACCTGGACACAAGCTGGCAGTGTGTGCTTGCACCATACCCTAGGCTGCATCAAAAGCAGCATGGCAAACAGCCCAAGGGAGGTAGTTCTGCACTCTACTCCACTCTTGTTGAGACCCCACCAGGAGTATGTGTCCAGATATGTCTTTGAAGAAAGGCAGAAAGAGTTGGGGTTGTCCAGACTGGAGAAGAGAGGCTCCAGGAAGACCTTATTGAACAGGTTGTCCAGAGATGCAGTAGAAGCCCCATCCTTGGAAACCTTCAAGATCAGTTTGGATGCATCTCTGAGCAACCTGAGATAGTTGAAGGTGTCCCTGCTCACTGCACAGGTCTGGACTAGATGGCCTTTAAAGGTCCCTTCCATTCTATGGTTATACATAATTGTGTAGACTTTGAAGTTGGGATTTGTTCTGAATTCAGCCATCAGCAGCATAGACAGTTACACCTAGATAGGTCAAAACACATGCTCATTAGTCAATGGATAGACAATCCTTGGGCAGAGTTCTGAAACCCTATTTTAGAATTGAAAATGTGATGAGATGGCTTGCAAGTTCAAACAATTTTCTTCCTAGAGGGCACAAAGATGGTAAATTCAGAGATATACATTTCATCAAAGGAATCTTAGGATAAAATTTTGATTAGTATCTATGGTATTCAAGATTGTTAATTGGAATTTATAATGCTACATGCTCTGGAAATCTTTGCAATTTTTATCTGCAGACATTGAAACTGCACCAACTTATGAGTGGTCCCATGTTTAAGTTAATACAAAGCTCAGTGGTATATTTAAAGAAATTTTGTGAATGCTGGATAACAAAAATGCCTCCAAAGTTTTAATCAGACAGTGTAATTTGTTTTGGCATCTCTGTGAAAATTCACTCGGTCTCCAGGAGCCTGTTTCTTTTTTTGCAAATGTAGTATAATGAAAAGTAACTTTCTGCTATGGGTTATTGATGTCATAAGGGTTTGGTTTTGGTTACTGAAATCACAAACAACATAGAAGCCTACTCATTAACATGGAAAAACAAGTGACTTTATCTGAGTTCCCCTAAGAATCATCTTTCTACAAGGTTATTGTCCCAGGCTTCGAAATAAAGCAAATTTTACTGTTTAGGAAGAGTTAAGAAGAAATTTAGAATAAATTCAAAGATGAAAACAATTAATAATTCAACACTCTTTCAGTTTAAAAGCCCCAGTACCTTGGACATTTATACTCATGACATTATTCTTCTCAAAGGGACAAGTAAATAATACAGTCTACCATTTATCCAGTTCTTTCCAAACTTCTCTTCATTGCTTATTTACCCAAATGTTCTTGTTCAACAGACACCTACTCCCTATGTCACCCTATGTTGCAGATGGTTAAGGTGAATATGTCAAGGTTCCTTAAACCCTGTCCATTCTATTAGTTGCAGCATTGCTGTACTCACAGTGCTTAAGACACAGTCATGGTGTAGCTCCAGCTGACTGTCCTGGGTTTTAGCTGAAATAGAACTAATATGGTTTAGTAATTCTACTTTTCATCTAACCAAGTAACTGCACGTTCTGAAGTTAACAGCAGTGTCAGCTTCTAGAGTTGATAATGCTTGATGTCTAGAATTACTACCAAGGATTGGTATATATTTGCTTATACTTGTTCCTGTGGAGACCAAAGTGACTTATAAATCTTGTGACCATGTCAGGAATAAAGTAAAAGGCAAAGAAAACCAAAATCTATATTATTCACAGTAAATACTCTTAGATTGGTATGGATAATAAAAATAAATTGACTTACTGTTACAAGTGAATAGTCTGCATATACAGCTTTTAGGATGCCAGTCACTCTACACTTAAAAAAGTCAAACTTGCTTGTTGGTTTGCAGCAATGTTCCTTGCTGCACTGAAATGTGCTCAGAATAAACTGTTGTGGGAAAAAAAATCTTACATTTCTGTTTTTCCTCTTTCAAAACCACAAATCAAGTGGACTTGTTCAGGATTTGTTGATTAATATGCTTATTCTTTTCTATTCCTCCTTTGAGACTCGTGTAGTTTTCAACCCCCCTCTGGAATCTCCTTTTCTGAATAAAGGACAATATAATTCCAGGGTCTTGATCTGTCAGTAGAAATTTTGATTTGAAAGGCATAAAGATGCTGCTTTTGTGAACATTGAAAGACACTTTTCACAAACAGTAAAAATATAATTAGGATATCATTAATTCATTTATCTGAGTGAATTATTTATGTTCTTCAGTCAAGATAGAAGCCATATTGGCACAAAACCGTTTATAGATTTCTACCCCTTAATTCCAACATGTCACCTTCAGACTAAGAACAAGAGACACAGAGGATAAAAAACTAC
Organism: Corythornis vintsioides; assembly: GCA_025447755.1. Classification (NCBI taxonomy): domain Eukaryota; kingdom Metazoa; phylum Chordata; class Aves; order Coraciiformes; family Alcedinidae; genus Corythornis; species Corythornis vintsioides. Next base: position 3,251 of record JAOEGS010017539.1, read on the forward strand.
AGTTCTTCCAGTCACTCTTGAACTGGGGAGATCAGAACTGGACACAATACTCCAGATTTGGCCTCACAAGGGCAAAGTAGAGGGGAGGAGAACCTCTCTTGACTTGCACTCCACACTCTTCCCAATGCATCTTAGGATACTGTTGGCCTTCTTGGCCACAAGAGCACGTTGCTGTTCCACTGACAACTCAGTGTCCATTAGGACTCTCAGGTCCTTCTCCATGGAGCTGTTTTTCAGCTTGGAAAACTCATCATGGTAAAAGTAAATTGGGGTATATTATGTCACATACATCCACTGTAACAGAAGACACGATTTCAGTGGAGATGTACATGAATTAATTGCCTGGTATCAGTGCTAGCAGAGTGTCAATAGTTTAAGTTGACATACAGTCATATCCTTAATACAGTAGAAAGAGGTTTATGAGATCTGTGACCAGCATCAGACAGGAGTCTGACAGTGATTGGTACACTCAGGGAAAAAAATTAGGACTTTACACAGCAGAGATCTGAGATTCTGAGTGTTAATAAAACCTCCTAGCTGTTCAGAGGAGCTCAGTCAGTTTATGGAATTCTTTATGTTGGAAATCATTATGTTGTCCTTCAAGCAGAAAGATCAGGCTGCCTGTGGCTGGGACATCTGCACTTATGTTACTGTAACTCACAGATTGAATAGTCTATAGAAAAATTCTCAAACAATTTTTAAGACAGGTGTCTTTTATCCTAGCTGGAAGGCTGGCCTATTTTATATTAGTAGATCTTTATAAATAAGATGTTGCAGAAGGGAACAGTAGCATAGTGTCAGTATCTTTGTCCAGTCATCAATAGCTGCATGCTCCATGGAGAGGCATGTCCTGTGAGAAGCAGCTAAGGACTTTGGGCTTGTCTAGTTTGCAGAAAACAAGGCTGAGGGGTGATAAAGAGATATAGTAATACATATGGAATTTTTACATAGAAGGGTAAATAAAAATATGAGAGAAATATTTCTAAACAATGCAGTCAGTGGAGAAAGACATACACATCCATCACAATTACCACCTCCCCAAGGAATTAATTTCACCTGCCTATTTTAGAAAGGGATAACACTACATATGGAAATCCAGATTCCCACAACAGATTAGAGAGAAAAGAATTCCTTAGAATTAATATTTAATTGTTAGATAGTTAAGTGAGAGTGATACAGTACTCTAAGTACATAAAGATTATAGCATTATAAAAGAGATTTATTAACAGTCTAGAATGCAAGCACTGTACTCCCAGTAACATCCCTTTACCATCTGTCTTTTACAGCTCTCAATCAGTAGTTAATAAGCCATGGGCCTCAGGTTAGGTTACTAAGACTGAAGAAGGGTTGAAAATAAATGAAAATAGCACATGGGCTTGGTAGGCAAAGAGTCATTCAGCCTGTGGTCAGTGGACTGAATGTGCATTGTAAAGCATCTGAAAATACTCTACAAAATGAGGGAGACCTCAGAGTTAGAAGTACCATAAAATGAACCATCTCAGTTTTACCTCTAGTTTCTAAGTTCATTTCAAGGACTGATTTGTGGCAGTGGACACACTACTGCTATAGAAATTACATTTGTGCTACTGTGGGCTGTATTATTGTTTCTGAAGTTTATATTCTGGATGGTTCTTTGAACAACATGCTTATTCTTTAAAATTCTCTAATCAGGTCTACATTGTTATCTTCTGATAAAGTGATTGTTGTAATCATATTACCATTTAATCACATTAGCATTTCAAAACTCTCAAAGTAGATTCTTGAATTAACATCTTCATGGGTTTTATTCACTTTATAACAGGTATCACAAAAATAGATAGGTAAATGGCAATGTTAATGTAAAAGTGTAAAACCAAGGGCAAGAAAGGACTAGAAAATGCCAGAAAAGGGGCTTAAGAGTCCTTGAGATCAATAAAGTATATCTGCTTTCCTGCATAAGAAAGCTAAAATGGGAATAGAGATCAGAAATTTTAAATATGTTTCACATTGATTTATTCCTTATTCACAGTAGTGTGCATTTTCCTTTGAACTAGAAACATGCATAGAAACATAGAAACATGCAGTCTATCCATTAGCTTCTCAAATGACAACTCAGGGTTTGCAAAGCCTGATACAATTATTACTACAAAATAGTTCAAATAAGAGAATATAAGATGTTGGGTGTTTATTTTGTTTCTAACAAAATTCAAATAATGTTTTCTAAACATTTCATAAACAGTTTATTTTCTTCATTTTCTAAGGTTATCACTCATCCCTTTCCCACTTGTCAGGGTTGGATTGTCAGGTAAAGTATGCCCAAATAAACCAGATGTAGAAATTAAGAAAGATATCTGAGGCAATTTAACAATTAATGACTGCAAAGAAAAAGAGGCCTCATCCCTCACTATGTTTTTCTCTTGTATAGCCAAATCTGTGTAGTTTTATTTTTCCTGAAGCAGTATATCAGATACTCACTCAGTATTTTTCTGTGCCAGTTAAACTCACTGATCCAGCAACAAGTAAAAATTAATCCATTTCTGCCAGATGAGTTGAACTGCTCAAAGAACATTCCATATGGCATCAGAGTGGCCCAGGGTAAGAAATAGATATATCTTTTAAGATACAGATAGTTAAGGTATAGCTATTTTAAGGATTTTTCATAAGAATGTGCTTCCCTTGTGCTTGAAGTATTTGGAGTATACTATAACCTCACATGTGGTCTCATACAGCCATTTAGCAAGTAAGTATTGTATTATATTGAAATAAGAAAACCCAGAAGATTCTAGTACTCAGTCTGTAAACTATTTTTGTAAATGCTTAAATATATTTTCAAAATCTGACCTCGTCTATATACTCACCATTTCATATATTTATTTCATGTTACTTACTTACATTTTTTTTTTAATAAATTGAATTCACCTAAGCAGAGGAAACCATTCTTGTGACATTATTATTACAAACAGTATATAGTAAGAGTTATTCTAAGTAATGAGTCAGCACTTTCAGCAGCATCATTATAGAAAGATATTTGCATGGTTCATTGATGTGTGTATATATTTGATCCTTAGTTACTTGTTGATAACTCCCCTGCAGATAGCAGTCTTGCTTTTATGGAACTGGCTGAGCAAATGCTTTCAAGTGACATTATAGTTTGCATATTCAGATTGAATATCTGAAAAAAAAAGTTCTTCCTACAAGTTTAAAAGTCCCCTTGTACTTGCTGCTGTAACAGCATTTATGAGCAAAATATACTCATTAGGGCATGAGCAGAATGGATTGTTTCAACTAGTTGTGGAGCAGATAAAAAAGGACCAAATTCAACCTAATGTGACATGAAATAACAGATTAACAAATGAGAAATGGCTCTTAAGAATGCTTCAGACTAGTCATTTCAAATATATTATCACAATGTTTTCTTTTTTAATTACAAAAAATACTCCCACAGAACCTAGAAGTGCTTTCTATCCATTTGTTTCTATTAAGTCTACAATAAGAAAAAAACCACTGATTTCAACAGAGTAATGACGACCTTCAAGAAAGAAATAAAACTTGTTCAAATTGTGTTCTTTCCTAGCAGTTTAAAATAGCTACTGTCTGGTATTTCTCTAAATAATATAACTAAAATCTGAGAACTAGATTTTATCTCCTACAATATTTATAAGAAGGCCCTCAGGAAGATTCTAGAGCATTTCTGGGTGCAAAATTATGGACTTTTTGGAATCTTCTGAAACATTCAAAGAAGAAGATCAATGTTTTGTGCAATTTAAACCCCATAGAGCATGGTTCGTACCAATTTATTTTAATGCTGGTCAATATCTGAGCAGCATAGGTCTGAATGAACAAGTAAGAAAAGAGTTTTAGGAAGAAATGTCAATAAACCAACATATATAATAGTATTTTGTGAAACTAAAGCACAAACAGCAGAAAATAAGACAAAATAATGAGTTTGGTTAATACTCCATGCTTATTAAAAAGAATAAAGGTTGCTATCTCAGAATTGCCTCTGTTATGAACTCTGCAGCCTCAGAAGGCCTTAAAATGGAGAAATGTTCTACATTTTAATCCAACTACATTCATGACATGGCCTGCGGGGCCTAGTCTGATTTTCTTACCTGACGTCCCATACAGCACAAGCAACAAGACTTCATTGAGTTCGATCTTCTTTATAAGAGAAAATCTGGAATTTCTACTGCCAGGAGTTCCTAATTTTATGCATATGTGTGTCAGATGTGTGTCAAGTCACTCAAAATCCCAGAGTAAGGGACTGCCTCCAGGAGTTTTACTGTCAGAGATGATCTTCCCGTCAGTGTAGAAGGCATTGAATGAATGAAGAAATAGACAAGATACAGCAATCACAAATGTAGATATTAAGAAATATTTCAAACAAAAATGCTTCATTTCCATTTAAACTCTTTTTTTTTTTTTTTATTATATACTATTTACATTTAACTTAAAGTGAGTTAGTTTAAGATTAGGTCATTAATACAATTATAATTTCATTTAATTTCAATTTACATTCCTCTTGTCTTTTTTTTTTTTTCCTAATATCTTCAAAATAATTGTCTTCTATTTCCTTGTCATTACCTTGGTAATTTCCTCCACTGCTTCATTTAGAAAATGGTATTCAGGAGGGCAGCAGAGGATGAATAGACTAAGTTATAATAATTCTGTTTATTGTTTTACAGATTACAAGGAGCAATTGTTTTATGAAGCAGCATGGAAGAGAACAGGCACTAGTCTGGAAATTAAAGGTCTGCCAGATTGCTGCACAATTCTCTGCTGAATTAAAGAATAATTAAATACTAAAAAATCAAAGTAAATGTCAGAACCAGAGAGATGAAATTAAAGAATATAGAATAACTATTACAAGCATAGATTAAATAAAATTATTTGAAATATTATAATAGATAATGCATAATATTGTCTGAAAAAAAATAATCTTTTTCAGGTCCAGGATGCATCATAAACAGATATTGATATGATAATAATAGTATACTGGTACATACTTAATTAGTGTTGGCTTGCAATTGAGGATGTTGCTTTCCTCTCAGGTATATTAAACTACTAACAGTTTCCAAATAAATAATAAAGGACTTAATTTATGTAAATGGTTTGGATTGATGAAAGTCTTCTGGACCTTGTTTCTCCGAGGGAATGAGGAAAGAACATTAATGTTTTAAACTGAAAAGGCACAGTCTCAAATCCTGTAAAAACTGTCAACAGTTAAGACAAAAGCAGGACATCCTCAATGAGATTTTTCTCCTATCAAACTGTTTTCCCCATGATTTATATACTGACTGCTGTGAAAGTCAAGCCTATTTTTAATGAAAAAGGACCAGACTCAGGAGTGACTAGAAGGCTTCTTTCCAATTTGCATTTTGGTCAAGAGGGAAGGAAGTGAGGAGAAATAGTGTTGCAGTAAATATGAAAAGATCCAAAGATCCACTGTCTTCCTGTAGCCTTCTTTTCCTCTTTTCCTTCCTTGTGCTAAAGTTCAGAATTTTCTGTAGTCTTGTAAATTCTGTAATTCCCATCACAATTCCTCTATTGTAACTCCCTCTGTTTAGCTTGTCAAGATGTTGATGAACTGCAGAAAATCATAAGCTCCTCCTTTGCTTGCGAGCTGTGATGATCACAGTCTAACTGGCCTAGCATGACCTTCCTCTGAGGCAGAAAGGGACCTCTCAGTGCTCTTTCTTGATCACGCAGATTATAGATGATTACTTGTTTTTTTCTTTGACAGGGTTCATAATTATTTACAATTTCTTAGTCTACAGGTTCTGGTAAAAATGTTCCCAGTATTCTGAAATGTCATATGCCCCACTTAGTAGACTAGGTAGTGTTACATGGTGACAGACAAGACTGAATCAAAGGCCCTGTACATGGATATTAAAATATTTTACTGAGCCTCCAGATGAAAGAAGGGTATTCAAATCATTGAATACACTCTTCAAAGAGTCTTCAGCAGCAAAGAGTTGTGCTTAGGATACAGGCAAAGAGAAAAGGAGGAAATCAGATGGTGTATTGACTTGCATTGATTAGAAACTCTTTCACTGGACTTCTAAAGATATCTTAGATATTCATTTGAGATATGAGGGTTAGTTTTAACTCAGCAAGAATGTGCACTATATGCATCAGACTTAGAACAAATTTTCACTGTGCATTATCATTGAAGCATCTCAGTTCTCTATATACACATACTTACAAATTTACATTTCAACAGAATGTGAAGCTGAATTATACAAAATCTATTTTAGATAACATAAGCTTTGATGAAGAAACTCTTTTCTAGAGCTACAAGCCTTTTATCATTTTTGTATATTTTATGGTTTCCATTTTAGGAGTTTACTGCTAGAGTTTATTCACTGAGTAGTGGAAACAGGGAAAAAAAAAGTGAAAGAATAAGCATTTCATTAATTATATTTTAAAAAATTGTATTTATATATGTAATGTAATACAGTAATGTGAAATACATCATAAATTATTATATGGATACTAAATAAAAAGTGTTTTCAAGTAGAAGGAAAAAAAAAGGGAAACTAAAACTATGAAAAAGTTTCATCTCAGGCTGCTTCCATTTTGGAAACATAACCAAGTCCTTGATAACAAGTGAGACTGAGATGAAGTGAGAACAATATATCCTATGTGATAATAATGGGAGATGCAAAACTAACCCTTGAGAGAAGAGTTCTAATTTGACATAGAACAGAGTTTTGTTAGTATCACTGAAGCTGAACAGTGCTAGTAAGAAGATATGAAGGAATATTAAAAAATTTAACAAAGAAAACCCCTTGAGCAAAGAGTTGCACATATCATGGTATTCAGTATAAACCAGATTAAGGTGAAGGCAGGGGATTACATATTTTTCAGGAGCTACTAAGCAACAGGAGGAGAGCAGATAGCAAAATACCCATCACTGTTCCTCAATTTCTCATTATCTATTGTCTTCACACAGGGTAAGAAGATTATCTCTTTAGACACTAGCATGCAAGTCAATGCATTGCTAAAGTCATTGTTAGTTTGTCTTTCCACAAACACACAGCTGATCATAAGTAAAATAAGTTTAGCCCCACTGGAAAAGTCTGCAATGGGCAGTAATAACCATTTTTAAAAGGTATATTTGCAGTGGTATGGGAAAAAAAAATTGATTACTGCATTAAACTCATTCCATCACGAAGTTGAACTTGAGGTTGAGTTTTTTAAACAGACAAATCAAAAGGCTAATTAGGGAAAAGGATAATGAGGAATATACAAGTTTATTTCTGAGTCCTGGATAAAAAAAAAAAAAACAAACCAACCAAACAAAAATAAAACCAAGCAAATAAACAAACATAAAAAAAACACAAAAAACCCACAACTTTTAGCTGTCTAAGGGCTTTGTAAATTCTAATGGTAGTAAGACAAATGATTCATAAGACAGAATGCTAAAGTACAGACAAGTATAGAGTGACAAAAATAGCTTTTGCTCTGACTGACTCAGGTCACCCAAGAGTTTGGTAGATTTTACTGTTAAAAGGAAATATTTCCTTAGTGCTTTGTGGTCCACAGCATCTCCACGTTTTACTACATCCCGTAAGAAAGAAATATTTCATGAGCACTTTTCACTTTGTGAAGGTTCGTGTAAGAAAAAGCAGACTTTTTAAATTTTATTTTATTTTTTTCAATCACAGAACAGCAAAACAAGAAGCTGAAGAGTGCCCAGCAATCTGTCTGGTGCAGGGTTCAGTGACACCAGGTGGAAGTAGAAAAATAAACCAAGATGCACCTGTTGCAGATCCCATTCCTATTTTATGCTGTTGAGACTATGTAGAGCTAAGCATAAAGAAACCATTTTCAAGTGCACATAGTTCTTGCACTATTAAAAAATATACATATTTAAGAATAATCACCTAACACTGGGATTTTGGCTTCTGAATGACTTAGAAACTTTCATTAAAAATTCCTGATAGAGAAACTGTGTGGCTCTCATTTTCATTAAGACCTTGAAATTCCAATTCTGTTTGAAATCAATTTAAATCAGGCATTTTTATCAGTAAGTTCCTTTCTAAACTCTAACATGTGATCAGTTTACAAGTCTTGAAGGTGCACATATACACATTCCCAGCTGCACTGGATGTGGATATAAATATTTATTACAATTTGATCTCCATTCAGAGCTTCACTCACAGAGCTGCAGATGAAGAAAAGCTGGGATGACAGGACACAGATGAACACTGATAGATCTGAACTTTTGCTAGCAGCAGTCATCTTTGTGATTAACACAATCCCTTCTTTTGTCATGCTTAGTATATTGAAAAGTTATTTTAACTGTCTGTCTAATAACATCACCAGTCATAATCTATTCCACAATCTGAGGAAATAATTGACTTTTTCCTCCCTCAGTCATCTTCATCATCTGCCTAGACTGAACAAGACAAAAATATTTTCACTTACCAGAGATTTCATAAATCACTGCTACAGTAATCATTGCCAAGTATTACCAGAGTTCTGTTAGTATTTAGGGAAGTTTAGCTTAAAATTCATGTTATTGATGAATGAAAAAGATGATTTCAGAGACTGCTTTTAGGCATTTTTCACCAGATAACTTTCATGTCACTGTCATATCACATAAAGAATAAACATGTTTTAAGTAATATCCTTTATATTATTGAATACACTGCTTAGAAGCTGATAAGACACTACCTGGTCCTCAGTGTTAAAATTGTTTTTTACCTTGAGAATGCAAAAATGGAGTAGCCAATTGCATCACACCATAAGTATGTAATAAATCACCATAACTATTAATACCAAGCCAAGCCCATCAATTGTTCATTCAGATAATAAATGTTAGCAGAGCACTTCACAAGTAAGAGTCAATTAGAAGTCATGGTGCTCTAAAAGGATTAAATAAACCTACTGTCTTTGAATAAAACAAAATCAATTTTATTAAAACTGATCTCTGATCAGTCACAATCAAGATTAATCAGGTAATTGCACAAGGGAACAAACAAACTAAAAAATCATAATTAAAGAACAAAAAGCAATTCAGAGGAAGAGCAAAGAGCATATATTAAGGTGGGCTTTTTTCTAAATTATGTAGATAAAATAATTGCTGCCATAACTGAAATTAGTAAATTTGTTCCCAAGACAAAGAAATGTAGTCAACAAATATTTGACTGAATGAAACATCTTATTACTGAGGTGCTGGCAATAGAAAAAAAGCTTGGATTTCATATCCCATCAGGTCTCCCTTATTCATATGCTCTTATCAACTAAAATTTTCTGTAGACCAAGTTTGCATCTTCTCTCCTTTCCCCCTTGGATGTAACTATTTCCATAATAATATTTCATTAAACATAGAAATTGCCTATATTGATTTCATTTTAGGTCCTCATCAGAACTAACAACCAGATAAATATGAGTGAATTATATGTTCACTCCACATTTCATGAGTCTAAAATAAAATTAAAATTCAATGAACAATGTTACTGAATTAAATGCAGGTCAGTCTGGCAGATATTTTGTGTGCTTATAATGATGAAGGTAGGTGTAGTTTGATAACTCAGTGATTAATTAACAGGTTTGTTTTTTATTGAGTGGAATAGTATGAAGTTTATAGCAGTTACTAACCTAGACAGAAATAGATTTTTCATCAACGTTGTTTCTCAGTACCCACAATTTCCAGGTCTTTAAAGAAAGCTGCTTTTGTCTTTAGCTCTCTTGGTATTAAACCCATTAGGGCATAATGTTCCTCACTTAGATTCTTCTAGTCAGTCTTTTGTGATGAAGAGTGACTTTGGTGGGACTCTGTGGCAGATGTCTACACCATCTTCCAAAAAAAATGCCCTGAATTTTGGACCAAACATGCTCTCAATACATGCTTTGGACAGGGTGACAGACATAACAGAACTCTCTTCTTTCATGCACAGACATGCAGAGATTTTTCAGTTTAGTCCTGATAAAAGACTGTCCCAGACAGATTTCAAATGAGACAGCATCAGCTACTGCAATGAGAATGGGTTTCTGTGGTGATTTCAAAGTTGGAAGATTTATTTTTTTTTAATCTGAAAAGGAAATGCTATATAAAATATTTGAAGTTGCTTAGCTTTCTGGGAAACATTCCCAGTAATTTCCAGCAAAACAGTCTACCTCTTGGAAGGCAAAAACACCAACAAAATTTCCATCCAGTAGGGGTGGTAATGATGAGCTGCTGTGTGCCACTGTCACTCACTACCATCCAGGAAACCACAAAGCAGGATATATAAGCTAGTCAACCAAGATTTAAAACTGCTGGAAAGATGTCATTGTTAAGACAAAAGCTGTTAATTCAGGCACACTCTCAAAGGTATTACAACCCCTTGAGTATTCCCCAGTATGGTAAATTGTTAATGACAAATCTAAGTGTTGCTGCATGACAAAACAAAATGACGTGTCATAACACTGAAGACACAAGAAGATGTCTATTTTTTCTTGACAGGTGCAATCTTATTTTGCAAAGCAGAAAGTGAGGTGTTCAGGGCAGCTAGAAAAATTTGAGAGACTTAATATCTCAGAAACATAACCTCCCCAGAAGAATACACTGCCCCACTTTCAGCTTCCATGTGAGAAAAGTGACTTATTTTAAGCATAAATTGGACCTTTGTGATTATCTAGAAAGAATATGATCAAGCCTTTCCTGTGTCATTTCCCAGTAATAAGATATGGTATATTTATTGCAATATTAATATCCCAAGTAATAATTTGGCTGCTTTTATTTCAGCAAATGATTACTTTATCTTTTGAACTAACTACTGAAACTATTAAAATTTGTTTTCCAAGCTCCTCTCCCAATATGTGGCTCAGAAATATTAAATCATTAATGCCCAATAATATAAAATTTAATTAGAATTTATTAAAAGTGTAAACAGTTTTTTAATATTAGAGCTATTATTAGACAATTATTCAGTCACATACTTTTTTCCATGCTTATGAATTTATTGCCTTTCACTCTTTTGGCCAGCAATAATCACAATGCACTAAACACACAATAATTAGAAGAGCTCCTAAACCCCTGATTAACTCAGCACAAAGCTCTGGTTTATGTACAATCATAGAAGACAGAACGTGGTCTATCCAGATGAAAAGCCTGCATTGTGAATAAACCTCATTCTGTATGTGCTTAACATAATTAGAAATGCCTTTGCACTGTCATTCCCATCAGTCACTGAGTAGTTAGGGGGAGTAATCAGCACTGACATGTAAAAATGTGCTGATTTTGCCAGTATTGTGGTAGATGATGAACTTTTACTTCTGTAATGCAGAGTATACAACTTTGAATACTTCTTTCCTGTAGCTGGGCAGAAGACCACAGGCAATGGGGCATCTTCATTCCCTTTGCCTCCAGCTTGTGGTGACTAAAGTCAACAATTATCAAATGGTATTTTTATAAACTGGCAAATATTTCCAGTAGCACTGAGTCAACACTTCTAATGATGCTGATTATAAAAGGAGCCAAGTTGTGATTGTGAGCTGTGGATGTTTCCTCTTTCTTAGAATGAATCTTCAAGCTGATTCTGCACTTTTACCTTACTCAGCCCTTCCTCAGAACACTATCCACAACAGGGTTGCCCTGGTCCAGACAGTTAAGATGGAACTCTTCTATACAATGGACCCTTAGGTATATACAAAATAAATCACTATCTGAAGTGAAAAATACACCCGGTTAACTTCAAAGGCAAAATCAAGAAGTTCAGAATCACATTATTTTCAAATTAACTGTCTCTTTCACTCAGTGTGAGTGCCTTCCAGCATCTTAAAGATCACAGGACTGTAAGGTGGGCCTTTGAAGTAGGCTCTTACTCCTTCAGCTTGTCACAGGATTTGCATTAAAAATTTTCTCTACATTGTCGTTTTCCTTAGAAATCCTAGAATTTGTATTTCATTGTTCTGGTTCCCATTTTGTAAAAGCAAAAAACCCAACATGCTGCACCTAATAAAAAATCATAGTTATCAAGTGAATGTTTTATTATTCCAACCAAAATATCACAAGTCATTGTGATATATATTACCTGCAGATTTGAAATCTGCATAATAAAACAATACCTACTATCAGATAAAACATTAGAAAAGTTTAAAAAACAAAAGAAAACAAAGAAAACACACGGATATAAACTTCTAGAAGTATGACTAGACATGGCAAATAAAATAATTCTGTATATGTAGAGGTTAAGATTTCTGTCTTGGGCTGGTCAAGCCATGATAAAGCAATATAATGTTACAGGTGATGGGAAAGTTTAAGAGTTCAAAATAACTTAGATATTTTTGATATCGTGTTGACTCAGGCTCCAAAGTAATTTTGCAGCTTTGAAAAATGTACCCCTTTACACAAAGACTTTGAAAACTGGCTGATGATTCAGCTTTCTTTACTTGTAAGTTTACAGTTGGAGATATCTTATGGAAATCTTCAGAAAGCTCTGAATGGATTTCTTTGAAACCAAGTGTACTTGTGGAGCTTTACCTTCTCAAATGAGTAATGTCAGCAAAACCACCAGTCACTGTTTTTAAATATTAGCTATAAAGGTTTTATCTATTTCTTATTCACTCCCCACTCCCACACTGACACCAAGGAAACAAAAAGAATAAAACTGCTGCTTTGCTCTCTCTTTAGACAAGAAAAATATGAACAGTTGAGAACTTGCAACTAAATTATTCTCATTTCCTACATGCTTAAACTGTTCTAAACCAATATGAACACTTCTGTTAGCAATGAGTTTTCTCTGGCATGCAACACCAGCATAGAATGTTGCCATAATAAAATAACAAACCTCTTTAAAAGGTCTTTAATCAACACATTTACATCCTTATTTAACTTTCAAAGCTTAATTCATGAGCCCTACAGTTTTTAAAAATGGATTAAATCTGAGTAATACCAATTGCTACTCAAGTGGATTTTGTTACTCTGGACATGGAAAGCCCTTTCTTTCTGGGTGATCCTTTAAAATACTTCAAAATGTTAATATTGAAGGCTGCAAATACATAAGAAGGAACATAAGAGGAATCTTTTCATTTGCCAGATAGAATTCATATTAAAGGCTGCTGCAATTTAGAATGCCTTTCATAAAATGAGCCAACTTCTCCTGAAGGTTCTAAAGGGTTGCTATTCCCTGTCTCTACCAGTAAATTCTCTGATAAAATTCTTTCTTCTGATAAAATTAAAATGGCTATGCATTGGTATACCTATTTTGAAATGAAGCTTGATAGTTGTCCTCTAATAGACTTTCTTTCCTTGCTCTGATCATTCTCTGCCCTTTCTCCTTGATTGTCTTCTCATGGCAAGAATTTCCATCAGCTTTGGTTAAGGTCTTGAGCAAAGGAACACGTCCAACACGTCCAGGAGCTCAGAAGCAGATGTAGAGCACTAATTACAGGCAGCTGGACCCTCTAACAACTTCTAGTTCTGCTTACACAGCAAGTTAGACAGGCAGCTTCCTCTCTGATTCCTGCTTGAGGTTAATCATATTGCCTTCCAGGTAGCTGACAGCTCTGTCATGTTAACTTACTGTGGAGATCTTTTATAGTAAATTTTTCAGCAAAAGTGGCTTAAACATACTTCCCAAGTTCTTCAATATTTGGTATATAAGCCTATATAAGCCAATTGGAGTTTGCCAATCAGTTTTCACTACTTTCAGTGAAGGATCAATGAAACAAAAAAAAAGCAAGCTAATGTTTTTATTTCTTTCTTTGATATTGCCACAGCTACTGGGATGCACTGGGGCAAACTAGAAGGAGCTGAGGCTCCAAGTCTCCAGTGAAGTGGCCTGGATTATTTTCAAACAGTATTTTTCAAATACTTTAGAACAGGCAATGTACCTCTAGGGATAATGGTGCTTGTCTGGGTACCCTTGCTGTCTCTTCATGCAAGTGTTTGGATTCAGCCAGATGTCCCTTTCAGCCATGATGCTCCCTACCTTCCAGTCCCCTGGCACAGAAACTCTGAAACAACTTCTCCCCTCTTAATTAAGTTACTCAACCAAGGTGCTTTCCCCCTTCCTTCCCCACATGTCCTTCAATTCCCACTCCCCTGACTTTTCTCATTTATAGCACAAAGCTGTTGCTGGTTGACAGCAGCCACCAACTGATGGTTGTTCAGCCATTCCTCCCCCCTCCCCTTGTCCCTTGTCACATCTTTTCCCACCTCTGAGCTGTCACCACCTTTCCCTAAACTGCAGCAGGGAGAAGAGGAGAAAATTAATGGTGTCATTTTCACATAACATCTTTCTACTACCATAACCCTCGAAATGTAATCTCCTTACAATTACAGGGAGTTTGCATGGGTGTGACTTCATTTATTTAACTAGACCTACATCTGACTGACACATGCAAGTATGTGAGGAGAATCTTGGCCTACAACTTTGTCATTGTGAGTTATTTCATATGCAAGAACATTATTTACTACTTCGGTTAAATAAGGATAAATATAGCTAGACATATTGCTGTTGTCACCTCTCCCCCAAAATACAGAATTAATGAGTTCTGACCAGACAGACAGTCTTGGCTTGTCTCAGTTCAGTTTGGTGGAAGTTTTTTAGGTAATATGGACATTGCTTTTTATTGAGGGAAAAGATTTTGACTAGTTAAGTTCTAAATTTTCTAAAAAAACCTAGTTACAGGTAATTGATGATCCACTTGAACAAGGAGAGGACACAAAACTTAACTTGTTAATAGGGAAAAATGGATGGATTTGAAGGATAACAAAAAATAATTCCAAAGACATTAATTTTAATATGAAGTGTTTTCTCTGGAAAAGCTTAAAATCAAAACCTCCAAATTTAATTATTTTTTTTTCTTGCTAGTTCATTTTTAATCAAGTTTAGTTTAGATTTAGAAGATTTATTAGCTTTACTCAATTTAGAAATAATTAAATCATATCCCTCTATTATTATATCTGGGCTGAAAGTGTTCCCTTCTATCTCCATTAGGCTTGTACCCAGTTTTTCACATCTTTCCTCACTGGCAGCAACTGTTTCATGCAGAGAGTCCAGCTGTTAGGCCATAATATCATTGTCCCATCATATTCAATTAGTTCTGGGAGGTAAAACACTTCTGAAGCATACAGAGACATTTAAAGCTAACTTTGCATATACAGGATAAGATGCTTTTAGTGATAAAATTGATGTTTATTCTATTTTTATCTGAAAAATCACATGAGGAAATAAAAAACAGCAACAAAAATCAACAACCAACTCTCTTATTTCAGCTTTTGAGAACACTGATGTTTTCTTGCAGTTATGGAAATTGATACTATTCTGCATTTTATTTAAAGGGAACTGTTGTCTCTTTTACTACAGAAGGCAAATATTTGAGGGTTTGTTGACACCAATCAGCCAATATTGCAGTTATATGGTGTCAAAATCTTCAATGATGACTGATTTTGGATGGTTTTAACTTCAAACTTCTTATGTTTGGAAAATTACTCGATTTGACCTGTTCTGATATTCAAAAGTAATGTAATTTATTCACATATTATCTTGTTCTTTTCCTAAAATAATGAAACCAGTGCTAATGTTGCAAGGGAAAAGAAAAACCTTAGTGGATGGTCAAATTCTGATTTTGGGGAAAGTGGCTTCTAAAAATAAAAATATTGTTTATAGAATATTTTTTAAGGTTTGAGATTTTAAAACCTTATGCACATACAAGTTATTGTTGGTACCATTATTATCAAATAACCTTAAGCAGCACTAGAATTTAACTGTGATGATGTATTATAAGTTTATAAAGAATGTCATCTCTTAACCTTTTCTGAACAAGGAGTTGACATGATGTACACTTAACATTCTTCACTCATACTGTTGAAGACCTAAGGCAGCTTGTCATCTGAGGAGCATTAGCCAGCATGACAGAGACTATAGGGCTATTTTGACACATGTCAAATCAGGGTAATAGCTCTATTACCCAGGCAGCATAAGGAGATGATTATGACATTCCATGGTACTGAAAACCTGTCACTATCTGGAATAAAACCTGAATTTTTACAGAAAAGATTTTTTCTCTCCCATTCTGTGTACCTGTGATTCTGTAAAGGATAACACTACTGTAGCATATATTTTTAGAAAACAAAAGGGAGAAAACAAGGTGGTCAGTCAGTAACATTTATGTATATGTCCATGCCAGGGGAATTTGTACTGAAAATTGCCATTTGCTTTATGAATATTATCTCATTTTCCCATGCAGCCATGAATTAACTATAGAAAGAAAGGACAGTTGACTGCAGGATATATTATTTTGCCATATGATACAGCACAAAGACACAGATGAGTGCATCATGATGAGGTGGCATCCACCCCTGCATCTTGCTTAATTTCTAAAAAAATACAATAATTTCCATATGCTACCTACAGTTGCCTTATGGAAATTCCCTGGAGAGAGGCCTGTTCTCCATTGTTACTTTTGTATGCAGTGGTAATTACCAAAATGACAGAATCATATGGATCATAGCAGGTGTAGGCTGGAGAGTGTCTCTAAGGTAATTTAAAGTATGAGGTATTGAAGATTCCTTAAACCAGAACTCAGACTTATTTATGGTATTTTGTCTTTTGATTGCTCCTTCAGATATCAAAACAAAGTAGTTGATAATTTATTTATTTTTTCAGGAATGAAAAATTTCAACAGTCTCTCATTTTTATTTCTTTTCCTGAGAATATGTTAAGCACAAAATATTGCTTTGTCCATATTACTAAACTGTACATCATATTACTTTGTACCAGTATGTTAGAGTAACTTTAGCAAACATAATCTTCTGCCAACATGCTCTTCCCTGTAGTGTTTTGAATATCCTACTGATATAAAGAATGGAAAATAATTTGTAGTTAATATTGTTTCCAGTAAGAGCAATCATTAGTAGAACTTTGGAACCATTTATTTAGGGCCACACAGCTACACTTAAGTCTTGCAAGTTACCTCAGTAGCTAATACACAATGTAGAAGCAAATCTGACCTAAAAGGAAACATTCCATGTGCTGAATAACAAAGATTTGCTAGCAATAAACTCAAATGCAAATGATTGAGCTACTTACATGAATAAATGGTATTCAGTTTGACTGAGAAGGAAACTCTGGCCCCTTTAAGTGTTAGCATAGAATCAAAGAACTAAAAAAAATATATAAATCAGTGAACCATAGACATGACTGAGATAAAAAAGATATTTTTAAATGCTGAAAATAAATCTTAATAGCTATGTATGCCATTGAATTGAGCAGATTTCTCCAATAGAATAAATTGATCAATCTAGTCCACTTCAATGCCAGATGTTCCTGAAATGATTTCAGGATCTATAAGCAAGAGTGGTGTCTGCATAATCACACGTTGTCACAAATTTGGCAGCTATTCTCCTCTTTGCTTCATTGCATTGGATGGTTCCCATTTGCTGTTTAGTGTCACAAGCCCTCAAGCATGAGCACTTCAGCTACCCTGCTGCTACAATGGTTTAAATGAAGAGCAGAAACTCACTTTCTAAATGTAATCCTTAGAGACAGACGTGTAAGATTACTCACAAATGTCTAACAGAGTTGATTAACAGGTATATTTCAAAGACTCATCTTAAATTAGACCCAGAAAGTGCAAAAAAAAAAAAAAAAGATCACATCTTTATCAATAAAGCTAATCCATCTATTAAAACTCTCTTGAAATTCATATAAACTCATTTAAGGATGATTATTGTACCTTTCTTTCATTCTACATTTAACTTGTCATTAAAGTCTTTTATGTTTCTGATTAGTTTTGAACCCATTAATTATAGGGCAGTACACTGAAAGAAACTGTCTTCACAAATCAGTAGCTAGACATGAATTTTTCTTTTAAGGCATAATCTAAAGTGAAAAAAAAAAAGCACAGAAGAGGTATTTTGTTTGGTTCTAATTTCTCTAGAGACACTGTTAAAATAAAAGTCAAAGGTTTCAATACTTTTATTTTTTTAAGATAAACTCTCATGTTTAGAATACAGTTTGTAAGATTGTCTACAAGGACTTTTTAAAGCAATTAAATACTGTGATTTAATGGAGAAAAATCCCTTATCAGTGATTTTAAAACTGACAAATTCCCATTTTGTGAAAACATATTTCAAACAGAACTTACTCATGTTTGTCCACAAACACATTCATACAACCCAAAATTTACTGTCCTGTGTTTCTATTTCTCTCTGCAAGGAAGGCTGAATAATTGTGATCAAATGTAATACAATAAACAATTTTTTTCTGCACTGTACCAATGCCATCACAAGCAAACATGCATTTGGATAATAGAATATGGAATTTCTTATGGTCATCACTCTTGGGAATCAAGATCTCAAACCTGCACATGTGCAGCCATAGATAGAGCAGAGTAACAAGGAAAAAAAAAGTGGGTTTGGGTTTTTTATCATAAAAACCATGAAAAATTAAGTTCTCTGTGTAGACATGGTGTGACTTTGTGTGGTATCACCACATTTTCTGAACACCCCATGGATTTTTATCATCTTTACCTAAAAATGCATTGATCTTCAATACTATAAATAATGTTGTTCTTCCTACATTAGCCTCCCTCTTAATTTTTTTTATCTGCTCACACTCCAAGTACTCATCCACATAGTTCATTTGTCAGTTTTCCCTGTAGTCATTATTTCACTGTCCTCTTATACATAGCTCATTTGCATTGTATGACTTCCACATCTTATCTGTGAAACTCATTCCTCATTAAACATCACTCATAGACCTATTCTTGCAGTGTGCTGCCTACAGAGGAATTAACATTATTCAAAGCACTGATATTAAAAATTTAATATTAGACCTCAATACACTTGATCCCTATTATCTCACCTTTGCCTGTTCATCTACTTACCCTTCACCACAAAATTCTCTAGAAGCAAATGCCTGCTCCTGAATAATAAGCACCAAGCAGACATGAGCCAGTACTAAATAATGGATAGCTTTGGTAAAGTAAATGAAATTCAGATCCACATTGAGTCAGCAGAAGCTTGTGGTAATGGCTGGATTTGTCTTATTTCCTACAGTAAGAAGTTTACTGGATATTTTACTGGTCCAAACTCACCTTTTAGTGACTTCAATATTGTGAGGAATTTCACAGAATTAGTGAAGGGAGCTCATCATCACAGTCCTGCCAATAACATTCCCTTGGAACACAGAAATGCTTCCTTAAACCTGTATGGAAATAGAATGTTGAAAGAACTCTTTACTGGCTGTTATTTTACTGTTTCTGCTAGTGTGAATATAACAGCACCTAGCTTATGGTCTAACTGATAAGTCATGGAACTGTCACTATTTTTACTTTAGTCATAGGTTAAGTTCAAAGATGTGGCTCTGCAAGTGCTTCAATATAATTTTTCTGGGATTGTTCTATGGAGAAACTGATGGCCTCCATGTGACAATACTGATACTCTTTCATGTGATCCTCCTTCCACATTCATCTCATACATAATTAATTGTCAGCACCATAAAAGTCATTCTTAGTCCTTTCATCAGTGTTTTCTTTTGTGGATGTTGACACCATGACTTTCTTAGCAGAGTAGCATTGCTTCTCTCTATATGGCTGATTAATAGTGTCCCTGAAGAATACTTTCTTTCTCATATCCTTTTGTTTTAATGGATTTAATTTTTTTTTCCCTGGATGTTCCATATTGAGAGAATTTTCTCACTTGATATTAAAACCCAGAAAACCTAAGGAAGAAATTGATCACTGAGATGTGATCTTTATATTTTCTTAAGAAACTGAGAATGAGCAGACTTTAAAATAACCTGAAATTATTTGAAGTTAAAAAAAAATATCCCATCTATAGAAGTTTGCATGTACTTATACCACCTACTTACCAAGGTATACACTTCAACTGAATCATTCTTGGCAGATACAAGTCTGGTACATTTAAAATCTGCAATTAGAGAAATATAGTGAGACTTGTGTTGCATAAAAACTTTCAGGGCAGGGCTAAAGCAACAAAAGCAGGAACAGCAGAGTAGCATTTCTATTGAAAAAAAAAACTTGGAGAAGAAAAAAACCCAAACAAACATGTTTCAGGAAAACTTTTGATGACTTTTAATTCAAATTCAAAATTTAAAAATATTTAGTTGTTCTTTATACTTTGTTTGATTTCCTGCTGTCTAAAATCTAAAGCTTCTTATGCTTTTAAATGCACCGAGAGGATTTTCAGTCTCCAAAAGAATTAATATTTGATCCCATTTACCAGGAAGAGAAAGTTCCAATAAATAAGTACTTCTGATAAGGCACTCAGTTATTCACTCTTAATCACAGCTAAGTGGCTAAAAGAGAGATTGTGGTATTAAATGATTTAAGAAAGTTATTTTGCTACATAAATACGAGGGGTAATATGTGCCAAAATTAGTATTTAAAAAGGAGTTTTGAAAATTGACTGAAAGTCAGCTTGAATATCAATAATTCTCAGCTACTTTAAGTCAAATGAGATTCTACTTAACTGATTTTCCATAAATTCAATTTTATAATTAAGAATATCTCAAATCTGAGTAGATTAAAACATTTCATGCAATTTTTTCCTGTGTCTTTTATGCACCATTTGAACAATATTTTCAATATTATTGACTTTTTCTCCTAATGATATATAGGAGAATATTACAAAAGTCTCTTTATTTAAATAAGGTATCACACCCTAAAGCCTCAACTGCCTGAAAAACATTCTATAGAAGTCACATTCCATTAATGTAAATTATTTTTTTTCTTATCTGTCTCTGTTTAAAAAAGAATAGTTTTCTATTTCTATTCTATTTCTATTTCTTCATCAAGACTAACACCAGTGTATAAGATTGGGCTGGTTCTGTATATCTGTGATTAAAAAAAATGTATTATCAGTCAGTCCAGAGCTCTCCAGTTCTGTCATTGTCCTGAACAACACATTTTTATACATCATAATTTTGAAGTTTCTTCCTGCAGCTTTTACCACTAGTGAAAATACTCTACCACTGGTGGTCCCTTGATTTTGTTAGAAAGAGTACAGGTTTTTTTTTAATATTTTGGCCTGATTTAATGAAACTTATTCTTTTGGAAGATGTGATTCCAGGCTCCATTTTGAACATTCCTTACAATGCAGAAATGTGTGTTCCCAAGAATCAAAGTTTTAGGGGTTTGATCCATTTTTCAACTTCTGTATTCTCCAAGTGCTAACAAGATCATTGTTAGACATCCTGTAGCATTTAATTTAAGTGCCTCTTCTAAACTGTTCAACATGTTCTTCAAAGACTTTTTCCCCACTTCAGTTAGATAAATGGTACTTGAATCACAATGTTTTCCAAGTTACCATCTTCACTTTTGCTTTTAAGAGTGGTCTAATCAAATTTATTTTTTTATTTCCAGATTAATAATAAAAATTCTTTATCTAAAGACTGAATACATGCCAACCTTCTGCCTCCTTTCGGGTGCCTCACCTTCATAGTACTTCAGTTAGGTATGATTAGACTTAGTTTTGGATAGCCACTAGAAAAGGAGCTTTGTTCAGAATTTATGTCCAGTGTTGGCTCCTCCACACTCGTGACTGGCAAGGATGGACTTATAAACTCCACCCTGCCCAAATGAAATCAGGCAGATTTTGGCTGTAGCCTTCATAAGAAATTGTGGCATCTGTCATGTCCAGATACTTGACAAAATGAAAATGCTTTCTCAGTTATGGAACTTTGCACACTGGAAAATTAAGAACCTGATAGGAATGTACTGCTCTAAATGAAATACACAGCATGAAGGTAAAAAATTTTCACATACACTTGTGGAAGATTCAAAATGTCCTTGGAGATAGTAGAATAATACAATTCAGTGAAAGTGGAAGAAGTATTTCTGGAGAACGTTGGCTTTTTTAATTGGTTAATTTGGAACAGCCTAACCTGTCACTGAAGACAGTACATGGTGAGAAACCTGAATAAGTCTGTAAGGACTGTGTATCTTCCTAGCCCCAGTATAAACAAAGGCATTCTTCACAGTATTGTGCAGCAAATCCATATTTATGATTTGTTAATTTGTAATTATGTTCCAAAATAGTCTTCATGTATTGTCAAATACGTCTTTGATTTAAAGTGTATACCAACTAAGTAGTTGGCTGCATTATGCAGTTTGTCTACAATTTTCATGCATAAATAATCACTGACAGTAATTTTCAATTAATTTTGAAGAACAGGCTGTGAAAAACAGTTGCTATGCAGATTTAATGATTTTTAAAACATTTATTTTAGAGCTTCATATTTCACACTTAATCCTAAAATGTATCAGAAATTTATTAAAAGCACACACAAAAAAAGTGGAAGTTCTGTGGGGGACTGTATTGTCAATAATTTCTGAAAAAAAAGAACTACCTGTATTTCACAGAAACCTGCTCATTCTTATATGTAAAAATTAATTTTGAAAATATTTGCCGTTACAAAAGTCAGAAGAGTCAGTTCACCTGTCTCAAGATCAATTCCAGCTTTCTTGTAAAGACAAAAATAGAAGAGAACATAAATAAATAGATGTGAAAAAAAAATATGAACAATGGGACAAGCATTCAGTGGGGAAAAGGAAAAGATTTTAATCTAGGCACAATTTTTTCATAATAAAAAAAAATATCTGAGTAGAAACTGGTTTTGTTAATGCATCGGGAAAATGAACATTTGATATAATGACAACATCATTAAATGCACTATTTATTACCCTGCTGTACATATAAGTGCACCCAGCACTTACCATAAAGGTCATGAAAGCCCTAGAAAGGGAACAGGTTCTCTGAAGCATGACTAGCTAGTAGATGACTTTCAGCAATTCAGGCTGTGACCACCTGATCCCTGGATTTTTAGATGCCTCAAAATCTGATTATCTTGCTGAATGTAAAAGTGCAGGTCCTTAAAAAGTCTTTGACTTTGAAAGTGTAGCAGAAGGACACAGCGTATACTTTTGAAGCAGAGGCTGCAGAAGAGACAAATAAAATATTAGCAGAATCCCCTGTTTTGAATCCACACATTTGAAACATATTTGTCCAGGCATTTCAATCATAGACAAGAAGAGTGACAACCACACAGTGCATTTGTTTAATATCTGTTTGAAGTTAGACACCCTTTTAATTCCAGATATAATAATTTAATCTCTCAAAGCAACACCAGCTTTTGCTAACTTCTTCATGACTTCATCATCAAAAGAGGTAGTGAGAGAGGATGCTGCCAGTGTGGCAGAGTTTGGCCTTGGACTGGCCTTCTACAAGCATCTGGAAATAGCCTCAAAATCCCAGGCTCTGGTTGTCATGGGGAACTTTAATTACCTGGATATTTGTTGGGCAAGTTGCACATCCAGACACAGTCAGTCCAGCAGGTTCCTCCAGAGCAATGATGAGAACTTCCTAATGCAGGTGTTGGAGAAGCCGACAAGGAGAGGAGTGATGCTGGGCCTTGGACTGACCAACACAGAGGGACTGGTTGAGGATGTGAAGGCAGGAGGCACCCTTGGCTGGAGTGACCACAAGATGGTGGAGTTTAGAATTGCAGGCAGCAGGCACAGGGCCACAAGCAGGATTGCTGCCCTGGACTTCAGAAAGGCCAACCTTGGCCTGCTCAGGGAACTGCTTGGAAAAGGCCCATGGGACAGGGCCCTGCAGAGCAAGGAGGCCCAAGCACGTTGGCCAATATTCAAATGCCATTTCCTCCTCCTCATAGGCCAGTGATCTCTAATTGTGATTAAACACTTGAATAGGTCACTGCAGAAAAATAAAAATGAGTTGCTAATTGTGTAGGAAAGTACAAGAAAGAAGCAGAGATCTTTTCAATACATAATAATGAAAAAAGGGAGGATTGTTATGGACAAATTTGCCACATTAATGTCAGTAGAATTATGAAGGATTGTTTACTTCTGTCAAGGCGTTCCCTTTAGTGTCTGGTGTTGGGAGAATTTACCATTCATTGCCCTTCTTCTAAATCCACAATTCATCTAGAAAATACTCCTAAAAACCTACAAGCAATTCTATTTTTTGTTGAAGGAGGCAACATGAGTTTATTTTAGCACTAAATTTTCAGTTAATAATTAGCAACGCTGTTTTGAATCCTTGCATGTCATGTTTTATTCAATAGTTCATCTTTTTTTAGGACATAGTAATCCATAATATAAACAACAGCTTGGATATATACAATGCCATCTCTTGGTTATGGATACATTTATTACAAAGAAGGCTTTATTGTTCATCCTCTATTTTCAAAACTATTTTTGACACTGAACATAAAATGTTGGAATAAATGTCACATGATTTGACACAAAGCATTGAAGTATCATCTCTTTGTGCTTTGTACATAACTTTATTACAATGAATTGTATTTCACTGGGTTTATTTTGAACAGAGGAAAGGAAAAAGAAAGAGTGAGCCAGTGAAGGTAAAAAAATTGTCAGGAGAAATAAGCAAGACTTTTACCACTGCTATTTGAAGGTGGTAGGCAGGATCTCAGCTTTAAAACTGGCTCATGTACCAGAAGCCTATGAGAGTTTTGTCTTTCTCCATATCCTGGATTATAATCTCTCTCATCATCATCTTTCTCACTGGTCTTTTTTCATTATCTTACCTGTTAGCTGTGAACGTGGAAAGCCATGGCTGAGTCCATTCACTTTGTCATTACTGCATAGAATCATACAATGGTTAGTGCTGGAAGGGACCTCCAAAGGCCATCTAGTGCAGCCCCCTGCAGGGAGCAGGGACACCCTCAACTAGCCCAGGCTGCTCAGAGCCTTG
>JAOEGS010017541.1:0-44433 GCA_025447755.1 Corythornis vintsioides
TTCTTTCTTTCTTTCTTTCTTTCTTTCTTTCTTTCTTTCTTTCTTTCTTTCTTTCTTTCTTTCTTTCTTTCTTTCGCCCTTTTCCTCATTTTATAACGGTGCTATGCTTTTAGTCACCTAATTCTTTCCTACTGTGATGTGGACCAAGCCGCAGTCATCTGTGTCCTGAGTTATTGTAATGCCCTCTACCTGAGACTACACACAAAGAGTCCTCAGAAAGTAGTCTTGGTGCACATACAGCAATTATTGTTGTTTCAGGCTCCTTCTGTAAAGCGTCACTAACACCAGTGCCCTGCAGACTGCTTTCCACTTGTTTCTTTGGTATAATTCAGTGATGGGTTTTGACTTAAAAAGCTTCCCAGGTCAACAAGTGTCAGGGAGATTGTATTTGACTTGTGTTACAGAAGAGCAGCTAAGGTAAAAAATGTGTGTAAGAGAAAGCCCTTTGGTGTAGTGAAGGTGATCTGGAGTTTGTGCATTCAAGTGGGAGCATCAGCTTCAAAATTTGCTCTCTGTACTGGTTCAAGAGAATGGGAAGATCTGGCCTTTTGAGTTTACCATGAAGCCTGTCCTTTCAAACTTAGCTGGAAGGAGTCTCTGTGAAGAGCTGCAAGGCTTACTTCAATAGAAGAGAGAGCAGAGTATTCCAGCATTGTGACAATTGGTTAATAGGTTTAATGGCTTTTGAACTTTATACATGAGAAAAGAGTTAATTGTATGAGTGCATTTTACAAATAGATCTAAATGCATATAAAATGCCTTTGTAAATTAGAGGAAGTTTGTAATTCTGGATTTGAAATACTGCTGAACAGTAGGTTTTTGTTAATTGGACTTTTGAAGGTTAGCTCTGAAAAATGTTTCCTGTTTCCTAAACAGTTTCAGTTTCTTCAACATACTCCTTGGGATCCCTACCAGGCCTGTATCAGCAGCCTTCACAGTGTGGTTTGTTTTGTTCTTATGGTATTTAAAAAGAAAAAAAAAAAAACAAACAGAAAAACTAGTCATGTGGGTTAAGAAGATGTTACTCTAGCATGGGAGATGTGATGCTAAGTCCTCTCTGCAGCTTGAGAGAGATCAGTCTTTGAAAATCTAGGGAATTTAGCCTGCATCCCACGGAATTGTTTATGCATAGGGCTCTTTGCTCTGTCAGTGGGTGAGGACAGCCAGATCCCCTTTCTGCCCCACAGACTGGAGGGTTATGGTGAAGGGGATGAAACTGAATTGGATTTGGCCAGATCAAATTTAATTTGTCCTTTTCAGTGTTTGTTTACAAAACCTTGTTAGCTGTGATAGCATTTGATTATGTACCTTTTTTTACATTTTTATATCTATTCCTATTTTGAGTTACTATTTATGGTCTTGAACCTGCAAGGAAATGCGCAGGCGCAGGATGTATCTACATCTAAATTCAGGATCGTGGCTGTAAGAGTTTCTTAAAAAGATAGTAATGGGACCTGACAGGTGCACCTTGGGATCAAACCTAGCACAGTAGTGAATCTGTGTATGTGTTTTATGGATGTTGTTTAAACAAAGTGCCTATCTCTTTGAGATGATATTATGTGAATAGAAGTCCAAATAAGATTTTTAGGATAATAATTTAAAGGATAAATTATTGTATTCATATTTTTGAACTGAAGCACTTATATCTAAAGAACAACATTTTGAATTTAAGAATACAATATTTTCAGTACCTTGACTTGCCAAATCCTTATTAATATCCAAACAGCTATGCAGCCACAACAAGAAAAAACAGACAAGCAAAAAAAAAACCAACAAAAACAAAAAACACAACAAAACCAAAAACTTCCAGAAACTGTACCTATTTTGTACACTTTGTAACTTACCTGCTCCCAGAATGATTGTTTTACTTTAAGTCAATGGAAATGCTGCACATAGTTCTGCCAAATCTCTGGATCATTCAAACTACCTTATTATATTTGACCTTTGTGCAAGGTTTTCCGACCAGAAATTCCTGGACCACTACCAAGGACTTGACAAACCATCTTCAGCCGAACTTTAAAATGTGCTGTGTAAAAGGCCCTCAGTCAACAAGCCACAAAACCTGAGCTGCTTGGATTTTAGCCAATTTTTGTACTATAGAAAATTCTTCAGAATGGCTGTTTGGCATATATGTAAAATAGCTTAACAGTGCAGGAAGAGTTTGTTGGGTTTTTTTTTTTCACCTAAGAAGAACTTTCCCATTTATACCTTTTGCTTTGGAAGTCACTCGATCTACTCCACAACAATGCAGCATTTTATCATTCAATTTATTGCTTCATGTGTCAGTACCTATTTACAATATGACCAGTATTAAAGTATTTATTTCACTATGAAGTGTTAAAAAAGAATATGAAACAGATTTTATCAGTGGTGCCTTACGAATTTTTTAGTCAACCTTTCTATGTCTCACTAGAAAAATTAATAGGTGTTGCTCTCTTCCAAGTCCTAATGTAAATAGTGCCGACAGTAGCATCATATGGTGTTTGAGCCAAGTTCTACAGTTGTAATCTGCTGACTTCAGAGTGAGTTCAGTGTATGGAGAGGCCATTGGATCAGATTAGGTGATGTGTAAGTGGGCACTGGTTAATCTCACAACCAATCATTGCTATTGCTCTGGAAATTTAAGCTTTTCCCAAAACCAGTGTCTCATGTCTTTGTCCATACAGCCCAACTGACGTCAGCATGGTTCCACAGAGGACTCCATCTTATTCACTGCTTGCATGTGTTACTGGGTTTGTGTCAATGGCATTGTGTATTATAAACCTTCACAGCTCAAACCATCTTTTTATGTCCTCACTAAGACTCACATTGTGTGACAATGGCCATAGATGTTAATTTTTGTTTAATTAAATTCAGTAAATGAAATGGGAATAACTTTTGTACCATGTGACAATAATTACTGCTCAATATTTTTGGAAGAAAAGCACATTTTATGTCTGTTACGATTTTTCTGCACCAGCCACTGGGAGAAGAGATCACTGATTAATGTTCAGAGTTTTTAAAGGAAACTCAGCTTGTGATTTAGGAAGCATGTATTTCTGCAAATGAACTGCTTCTTAAAGAATATTGCAAAGTTGTTTTGGTTTTTTTTGCTTGTGGTTTGGTTTGGTTTGGTTGGCTGGTTGTTTTTTGGAGGGGGTTTTCTGGTCTTTTATTTTTGTTTTGTGTTGGTTTTTTTGGTTGTGTTTTTGTTTGCTTGTTTGTGGTTTGTGTTGTTGTTGTGAGTTGGCTGTTTGTTTTTTTTTTTCCCTGCAAGACTGAACTGTTAAAGAAGTTCCATAAATTGTCACTCAAAAAAAACGGATGGTAGTTTCTCCTTGCAGCAGCAACTGTTTACATGTCACTTGTAGAAATAGATTTCTATTGGAGCAGAGGATGAATGAACTAAGCTGCTATTGCGTTTCATGTATATTGCAATACAATGATTTTCTTTGCAGAAGGATGGAAATAGAAAGGGTACTTTTTGCCTTAGAAGCAAAATAATGGATTTGAATGATCAAACTGGGATTATTTCAAGTAGAATGTCAAAAGACCTAAAGGGGCCTCCTCTGCCACAGGACCCTGGAAAGGAGAAGATTGTTCAATGCAATAAAAATCGATTGGCTAAATGTTGCTATCAGTACTGGAGCACAAATGACGATGTAAGGTGTGTGTCTGTAGTAGCACATCACACCTCACAGCCGGGTATGAACAGCCTCTTACGGCGGTACATTGGCTCTCTGTGAAGTTATATTGTATGAACTTTAATCTTTCAAACAATATTCACTTGAAAATAAGGAGACTCTCTTAACTAAGTTATCCAGTAATGTATTAATTGTAGTTGATGGCATGGTTATTCATGGACATCGGGAGAAAAGAGGAGTCTTGTAGCCTGTAAGATGGAAGTGTCTGGACCATGCAATTTAAATGTCAACCTGGAGCATTGATAACAAGGAGGGTATTGGAGTTACTCAGCAGAAGCAGGGCACGTGTATATGTTTTCGGTGAACAAGTATATGGCAGGTAGGTAGTCAGACTAAAACAAAAAAAAATGGAAGCAGCATGTCTTAAAGGGAGTAACCCCTCAGTATGTTGTCATTTTGAAATACTGTTTGTCTGCGATTAATGTTCTTTAGTGTAAACTAAGCATGCAAAGGAAGACCTCAAAATTTGGACTTCCAAAGACACACAAAACTATGAAAGAGAGATAAACATAACTGAAAACATAGACTGAGCAGAAAGTAACATGTTTTTATCAGATGCTTAAAGTTTTAGCTTTTTAGAAAACAGTAATCTAGTTCTGTGAATATTTTTTGCATAACATTTATTTTGTATGTGATTTTGTTCTCCTTATTTTTCTGTCCTATGCCAAATAAATTTTACTTTTATTTAATTGATGGTGCGTTATTACAAGTGTGTTATATTGAGAACAAGCACAGTTGCTTCCTTGACAGAAACAAACTTCAACTTTATGAGGATTGTAACAGTGAACCTGGAGGGAGCTGGGATGGATTGTTCTCCTCTCATTGCACAACAGCACAGCCATAATGCTCAGGGGACTTTGGGCCTCCATACAGTGAAGATTAGAGAACTGTAGATGAGGGGAAATAATGAGTTTACTTTAGGATAAGGAATGATTGAAAATAGGTGGTCAGTGAGGCTGTAGGTGGCTGCTGTTTGAGCTATGGGCATTGGCTGTTAGCAAGGCAAGCTCAGCACTTGCCATGGGGACATAACACAGAAAGTCACTCTAGTTACAGTTTTTATTCCTTTTACCTTCAGTCACTAGGCAGAAGTCTGCCAGACAATATCATAAAAACTAAACTGTCCTCTTGACATTGGAGCCCTGTTTTTGATCTTGAATATTAACAGGAAGTTCTTTCTCAACATGAGGAAAAAATTATTTTCTGTTAGGGTGACAGAGCCCTGGAAGAGGCTGCTCTAATTGGTTATGGAGTCTCCTTCTCTGGAGACTTTCAAACCCCACCTGGATCTGTTCCTGTGTGGCCTGCCCCAGGTAATCCTGCTCTGGCAGTGAGGCTAGACTTGATGGTCTCTAGAGGTTCCTTCCAATCCCTACCATTCTGTCATTCCATGAACTTGGACCAGGCATATCACAGAAAGGCCCTCTGATAAAAGTCCAAAGGGGGCTCAAATTCAGGTTGTATTTCCAGCTTCTCCTCATAAATTGTGTAATTTAAAACCCTGAGCTAAAAGTTCTATGCTGTAGCTCATCTATCTTGCAAAGACTTAAGCAGCAGGTTTATACAGATGGTGGATCCTTTGACATCTTTGGGGACTGCTTGTTAGTACTTTCTTTTTACAGAATGACTAGGACAGAGACCTCATCTTTCTTAAAGGGCCACAAGACACTCATGGTAGCCTAGAAGCTCACCAGCCAGACTCAGTGCCTGGGCAATAGAAATAGAAGAGCTGTGACAAAGGGTGGAGGCTGGGAGCCTGTGAGCTGTAAAGCAGCTTGCTCAGCAGGCTTTGAGACCTTAGTTTGCAGGTCATAGTGGCCATAGCCTTGAACGAGAACTCGGAGGTATGAATCTAATGATCATCTAATTGGACTGTCTATCTCATGTTTTACCAAAGGTAACATGTTTTATTCTGGTGTTCAAGAAATTTAATTACTTGCTTGACTTTGGGGAGAGGGAACTGTGCTAAGCATGCTGTGACCTAGTCATAACCATAGTTCCTCCTCCATTTAACTAAAAAAATGTTGTTGCTTTAAAATAGACCTACAGACTACATTGTACAACTGCTCCCTGCAGTTTCAGGACGGCTCACATGTTGCACACACAGTACACAAAAATACCCACTCTTTTGGTCATGGTTCAACAATTTCCAGTCACCTTCCTTCCTTGTATGCACAGGCTGATCTCTGACTCTCATTTTGTGTGGAAAATACTCAATTGAATCTAGCCAGTTCTCAATTTGTGGGATAAATATTGGTCAATACAACTCTGTACAACAATGTGCTATTTAGTTTAATGAAATAGATCAAGAGCCTTTAGGATTTATTTTTCTGTGGCTAACAGCAAGCACGATGAGCAATCCTTAACAGCTGTTTCTGCTATCATACGGTTCTCTGAGAATTACCCAACTATGTAACATGATGTAAAGCCTGATTCCAAGTTTAATTTTATACATGAAACTGTGTGGCTTACACTTTAGAAGAGCTCGCCCTTTCCACATGTTGAACAGGACTCTGTGATCCTCCTAAAAAAAAGTTCCTACTAAGTCTTACAAGCTGTGTGGGTCTGGTTCATGCATTGGCATGAAAACTTTAAAATCAATTTTTATGTCATAAGCAAAAATGTTTATTTCCATACACTTTTATTTCTCTCTACAGAGCTGTGCCTGGGCTCCACTCTGACTTTCAGTTATATCACAATAAAAATATTGCAAAGCACAAGGGCCTTGATAATCTTTTCTGGGTTGTTATGTCTTTGAGGTATCAGTGCTGCTTGGACTACATGTGTTTGCACAAATACAGACGGCTGATCAAAAACTTTATTGAAGCATAAAAGGAAACAGGAGGGCATTTTGTCTCCATGCTGTAGATACTGCAGCAGCACTGGGAATAAAAAGCAGTATGAACAATTTCTCCTTCCAGTGTGAGCTGGTAATGCCTCGGAACACAGTGATTACATCAATTGACTGTGGTACAAGTCTTACAAAGTTGCCTCTCAGTAGAACGACTGTTTCGCATTGTAGGATGATGTACTTGACTTCATCAATAACTTGTCTTTTCTGTAACTCCTGAAAGCATTCCTTTAGAAATTAAGAAATTAGTGTACCTAAAAATTTCAACAGCAGAAATAATCCTGTTGAAGGGATGACTGACACAAAAATACTTTGATTAAAACAGAGAATAAATTGGGTGGCTGCTGCTAATGCTACCTGTGTCTAACATCAATCTGTCTATTGGACAAAAGCATCAGTTCAGATAATCACTATTTCAATCTTAAAACATGTATTTATGGCTTAAGGTACAGCTTCTGCAGAAGCTACATTCAGAATGTAAAATAGAAGTCTATCATGAATGCTGTCTGTTTGATATTCTCACACTTTCTATTCCACTACAAAAGCCCATTTAAATTTTTCATTATTTTTCCTCGCTGGTTTTACACTTTATTTATTTTTTTCCTCATATTAAAAAGATATTTCTTCAAGAATGCTGCAGTTTAGCCTAAATATATATCTTTCTCATTTTTAATATGGGACTGTTCTTGTTATTTAATTTTTTGCTGGAATATAGAAGAAACCTCAGCCTAAGCATCTCTAAGGTAAAGGCAGGCAGAGGGGCTCAGGGTGGAGGAGCTATTTGTTGCTGTTTATCTTTCTGCTCACAAGAAGAGGAACTGCTGAACCCTCTCTGCAGCTGGGGGAGAGTTTTATTGCTGTGCAACTCCCTTTTTAAAAGTATTCCCTTCCCCAAAGGGTACAGCTTTGGCTACGTTTTATATTTACTTGTGCGCACAACTGTTTGCCTCCAGGCTTGTGCAAATACTGAACACCTTACCCGATGAGGCACATACTAATTCCCTTCTGAAAATGCCATTATGTTCATTCAAAGATGGGTGTTTAGGTAGTTCTTTATTTCACATCCTACCTGACTTGAAGTAAGTATGTGAATGAGTCTTTCCTGTCCCTCCTTTCTAGCAGAAATTTTAGTAAATTCAGAGTTACTGGTGAGCCCTTGAGTGCTCTGCTGAGCAGCAGAGCCCTTGCAGCTCAAGGCCAAGCACTACCAAGCTGGGAGAGCAATAGGCAGCTGAAGCCCTCAGAGTACTTGTGAAGAGAGAAAGGTAAAGACTATGGGTTAAAATCTAGGCTTGAAACCCAGCCTCTGTCATATGTATGTTGATACTGGAACTAGTGTAGCTTGTAAATAATGTCCATTGTGCTGCAGAGGCCGTTAGTATTTTCTGTGCTGCCTGAACACCAGCCCTTGCTGCAGACTGCTCAAATAATCTGTTGAGAGGCTTTTTCCTCCCCATTAAAACAGAAAACTTTCACTTCTGCTATTTGGCCAGGAGCTTGGCTTACTTAGGAAACTCAGGAACCTTTGTTTGAAAATAAACTAAAGACATAGTTTATTTTCTTCAACTGTACCTGCAGGACTGCTGCTGCACCTTAATCCAAACACCAATCGTGGAGTTGGTACATTTGCCCCAGAGTATTGATTAAGTAAAAACAAAAATTCTTCTGTGTGTTTTGAAAGAATCATCACATTCACTCCATGACAAGACCTGCACTCCTCTTTCTCATTTGCATACTCATGTAGCCAGGGTGGAAAATGTAAATCCATTTCTTTAGCTGCAAATATATCTAATATAAATCCAAGTCCAAGCATGCATTCGAGAAAATTCTAATGTTTGCAGTTGCTTTTAACTAAGCAGATGGGAATAGGCATGATGCACCTCCAGCCCAGGAATTTATCTTTTTGCTGAGACATACTTTACCTCAGATGCAGGAGAAGTTTTGTGTTCTGTAAGTTATCTAAACTTTGCTTTCTTAGCAGTCCAAGGCTCAATATGTTATGAAAGATCATGTTAGACAGCCAATTAACAGCAAAAACATTCCCTGCAATTGTCACCAGGTAATTTTACTTTAAACTTATTTCTAGAGCTCTTTTGTTTTATAATTATTTCAACCAGCTTTTAATCCCCTCCCCCCACCTCAGTTTAATAGAATAAATTGTTTATGTTTTATAAAAGACTCTAGTTTCTACAGCCAATGACAATTAAGAGTCCAAATGGCATCGTTTGCCAAACCCTCTGAAGCAAATGGGTGAAAGTAAGGGTTTCCCTGCAGCGAGGGGTTTTGCTCACTGACTGCAGCTGGGTAAACGCAGCGGGTGTGGGCACAGAGCTGGGAGAGCTGACTCAGTTGCAGAAGATCATTTCAAAACCACCTTTGCTCCTGAGGCTGGCAGCAGAAAGGTAGGCTCTGCCAGCTGACTGGCTTAGCTTTCCTTCCTCTTCCCACTCACTTTTGGCTTTGAATCCCTGCCGGCTAGGCAGCAGCATGGCGGGTGACACAGAGGGCACTAGGTGGCACCTGCGGCTGCATGGCTGAATTCTATGATGCCCAACACATGAAAGACATGTCGAGAGTGTCTTTCATGTTGATGTTAAATGTTGGGGGTTATATACATTGGAAATGTTTCACTACTCTTTAATTGCTTACATATTAAGCAATTCATAAGCTGTGGTTCTAATATTTAAATGTTGACAACTTTGATTTGGTTTTGGTCATGAGCATATGGCAATGTGTAAGTCACCTTTACAGAACACTACGCCCTGATCCACCAAAATGCAGTAGTGTGTTCACTCCAGACATGAGTCCATGTCTGATCCTTTATGCAGTTACACAACTCTTAGGCAAGTAAAATTCCGGTATTGGCAGAAAAATGATGCAACAGAATTAACACGTGTGACTCTACTCTCTTTCAGTTCAACTGAAAGCATTGTGCTACTAGACTTAAACAATAGTATTTCATAAATAAAGTTTAGCTGCAGCTGGAGAAGGAGGTCAGAATTAAAATACCTTTTATACTGAAAATGTCAAGTAGAAGTAATAGGTGTTCCATTCTGATGATATTGCAGACTAAAATCCAGTATCTACTCAAATATTTAACAGAAGAAAGAAATTCCTTTGTATTGCATGTCAAAGACAAACAATCAGTCTGGTAATCCATATGAGATTAAAATATTATTTAAGAATTTAAGTGACATGCCAAACTGAAAAGGAAAGGAAAGGTATAAGGACGAAACAATGTCAAGGAACAATCTGTAGGTTACAGAGGGAAAAGTATGAAAGTACAGGTACAGTGGCGTTATGCAGAAGAATTTAGGAAGAAGAGGGTATGTTAATATGCTCCTGTGGCAAAGTAACAGAAAGAATTGAATGCTATAGCAGTGGTGGAATGAAGAAATAAATTCAAAGCTACTGGATTTATGCCAAAGAGGACAATACGCTGCAATCAGTACATTTGTTGGATAATGTTTAAGCTGTGTCCTGTAAGTAATAAATAGTGGCTTGAAAAAAGGTGGGGTATCATGTGATTACAAATGAAAACTGTAAATTGAGAGAATTTACAGAGGTTTTATTCATATTCTCAAAATATTCCCTAAGGTTTTTAATTCTGATACCAAATTTGGTTTTGGGGTTGGTTTGTTTTGGGGGATTTGTTTCTGTTTCTTTACTGCTAAATTGCTTGCTGAATAAGGAACAGATGCAGCAGATCACACATCAGATGCAGTTTATTTAATCAGTGAAGCTTTGTGACTTTGCTTAGGAAAACAAACTTGTGTGTAATAGTGATAACTCTTTCAGTGTTGTGTTTTGGAGGAATTGAGCTGAATTTGAGTAGTCTTACAGTGACTGAGCACAAAGAGCACTGAGAACATGTAAGTAATGAGCTGTCTATATCAAAATGAATGATTTTTCTTAGGTCAACAAAGAACTGTTGCTCTTACACCCTGTTCTTAATAATTTCACTATATACTGTTAGTATGTGGGTATATTAACATGCGGGGGGAAAAAAAAGTATTTTAAGTGTCTACATACAATAGATACAGCTCTAACCATAATACAAGGCAAATAGTAAAGACTTTATAATAATAATTTTCAAGATAAATCATTAGAAACTACCATGTTAGAATAGTGATTTTGTTGTGTGATAGTTGTGTATTTTTTTTTTGTTTGGTTGGGTTTTTTTTCCCCTGGTCAGACAGGTTAACTTGCTCACTCAGCTTTAAGTACCAGTACTTCAGCAAACTTGCCTTCTTGCTGAGCTGAGTAACAAGTTGATACCCTAGCACCACTGGTGGGACTTACACCTTCAGTAGGTCTCTGCAACAATGTTTTGTCTTTCTTGATAGCAATTTCAGAAAAAAATCTCATAGTATTGAAATCATGTGGAGCTATTCCAAACTTTACTGAATTCAGATTAAACTTTTATTTTTTGCTCTGTTCATGGTGCAGTTCATCTCTCTAATAATTACTGGCCTTGCTTATAAGAGCAGCTCATTTCGACAGATCTGAGCATACATATCTATTGAAGGTTTAGTGTGACTTTCCACAAGCTGACTGCATTAGCTTCATGTATTCTTTTTCTGGTTACAGTATTGTAATTCCATCTACAGTTCCGTGACATACCAGTAACTCATGTTCTTGTCTCAGCCACAGTAAACATGGACTTTGCAAAAGCCTAAATGTACACATTGTGTTATAAAAGATACTATACCAAAAATACCACTTAAGTTCTCATAACCAACAGAGATAATGAAGAGCACTACTGCAAAATTGTAGATGAGCAGATAAACAGGAAGGTGTTTTACAGAAGTGTTCCAAGGTAATCAAAATGAGTATAAACATCCAGGGCGTTGTTTCTGTGCTGAAGCTTCTGGGTAACAGCATCTGGCTAAGCATTCTCCCAGCCACTGGGTTACATTGCTCTCAGGGACAGACATGCTGGGCTTTTCATGGTGCTTAAACCTCAAAAGTTTTGGATTTTTTTTCATTGGACTGTTAAATGCTTTTTCTTTGACACCCAATTTCAGAGAAGAAATCTAGGGGCCTATTGCCTGTTCACAGATTAAAAGCTTTTCCTCAGCTTTGCCTTGTTGCTTAACTGCTTCATCAAACATAGGTATATTGTAAGCTATAGTTTATTTTCCAGCAACCATGTGCGTCAGTCTTAAGTGATCGAACACATCTAGATACAGATTAAGCACCTGATGTTCTTCCTGAACGTCCTACACAAAACTGCAGAATACATATTAGAAACAAAAAAACTTTCTGAATCCTGAACTACATTTTTAGATAACTAAAGTTAGACATACATTTTTAGATGGAGTCGACACAGAAAATTCAACAGAGGTTGAGCATGAGCAGCGTGAGAACAGTACGTCTTCCAGTAATAGAATTATATGGACATGTTGTCTGTAGGTATAACTCATAAAATTTGGCTCCTTGTCAATAAACAAGGAGCATTGACTAACTATTTTTCCTGTAACTGAATATAAGGAGATTACCTAAGAAGTATTGGTCTCTCCACCCATTGTTGTTAATTACTGTACTGAGATTATACCTGTAGATTTCCAGACAGATTTCATCTTGATGCATTTGCCAACATCCTTGCCGTCTGCTCATGTTCTGTATTCGTCTTTCAGACTGTTTTTGGAAAAGTCTTTTTCTATAGTATCCTACTGAAAGGTTATTTAGAGAGATGTTGGTGCTACATTTTCAATCGGTAGTGCTGCTTTGAAGCTCACTTCCTGTTGTTAGTCAGTGTTGTGCTTCAATTATCATACTGTAACAATTTAGTTACAACTTCCACACTAGCTCTCAGACTCTTTCTATTAAAAAACACTTCTAGTATTTTAATAAACAAACTGGAGAAATGTACTTGCATCCAGTAAATTCTTGAGGACTTTTCTTAATAATACTGCAATGTTTCAGGTGTTGCAACAAGCACTTGCATTTTACCAGTTAAGTAGCCTTTACATCAAGTACAAAGATAATATTTGTGATTCCCAGAAAATCTGCCCGGTTTGGCTCACTTTATGCCCTTGACAAATCCATGTGCATGT
Organism: Corythornis vintsioides; assembly: GCA_025447755.1. Lineage (NCBI taxonomy): Eukaryota > Metazoa > Chordata > Aves > Coraciiformes > Alcedinidae > Corythornis > Corythornis vintsioides. The sequence goes on from JAOEGS010017541.1 coordinate 12,594, forward strand.
GATCACTGCTGGATGTTAAAAGCTAAATGATCCAAAGCCTGTTCTCAGTGAGAGAGTTAAGCCTCTTGCAGCTCCTGTGTGTGGCCAGGCTGTGTACGTGTAATTGTCATAGGGAAATTAGTATGATGAAAGCCACAGGTCAGCAGGATGACTCTTGTAATGCTTCCTCCAGCTGCTTTTCACTGGTTGAGTTGTTGCCCACATCAAGAAGCAGGAGTTGTCTCTCCCATACACTTTGCTGAATACTTTGATGGCACATAAATGGATAGAAACATCAGACTTGAGTGAAAGCAGAACAAAAATCAAGGGGGACAGTTAATGATTATGTAATAGGTGGTATGGGAATGCTCAAGTAGATCAAATTAAGATTCTGGGGACAGCTACCGATTCTATGCTTATTTAGTAGCTATTGGAAAGCTTGGCTTTGCAACATCAGTAATGATGTTTTCTGTGATCTACAGTTAAACTGCTGAAGTTGAATTGCAGGGTAGAGGATAGCTGTGATCAACAGCTGTGGACTGTATAAATCTATCCTCTACATTTATAGACAAAAAAACTTGCCTCTCCCATACATTAGTCATGCTATTATAGCTATGGTTGTTGCAAGTATAAATGTTGGGTTTTCGATTAATACAGGAGTGCTTTTTGATATTTCTATGGGTTGGATGAAACTCCATGAGAACTGGTGTCCATTACTCATCCTTAGTTTACAAAGGCCTTAGAAGGAAAAGGAATTTATTTTACAAACCCAGGGTGCTGGAGCACAAAGAGGCTCCACTCCAAACAAAGGTACATTTAATGCCAGAGAAGAATGTGTGACTTGAAGTCTACAGAGGTTTGATTAATTACTGGGGGAGCAGGGAGGAGGTGTTGAACAGTGAGAAGATACTGTCCTTTGCTGTTCTGGGAAGCAGGACTTTGTACAGTACTTGGGAATACACTGGAGTATCCTGTGCGTTCAGTACTGCATTAGAAAGAATTCTTGACTTCAGTATTATCGTTGCTAATTTTCCAGGTCAAGAGGTGCTAACAATTTGTGTTTCTACCAGTTCCCAAACAAGTGGCAAACTGGTCCTACAAGATCAAGTTAGTTACTTAAGGTTAGTTACTTAAGGTGCTGTTCTGGTGGTACGGTCTGTTTAATAAAGATTTCATGGTTTTTAGGTTATGGGGTCAAAACCAAGTGCTCATCTCGGAAATGGCTGCATGTCAATGACAGGTAGTTACTAGGTTGCTTATAATATAATAAAATCTTCAAAAGGAAATATGCTCTATTAAGTCCTAATTATTTATTTCCATGCATATAACTTCCCCTTATTTTTTCTTGGCAGCTGTAATTCACACAACTTTACTTAAACAATCTAAAAATCTAAATAGAATTTAATTGGGGTTTTTTGGGGGGGGGGGTGTTTGGATTTTTTTGTGGATTTTTTTGTGTTTTTTTTGTTTTGGTTTGGTTTTTTTTGTCATGTGCCTTTGGTACTACAGTTTCATACTTTTGAGTATTTTCATTCCTTGGTGTTCGCCAAAAGAAAACACAAGACTCAGGTCAAGTGCACTTTCCTGACCTGGGAGTGTGTACATGCAGGAGCTGAGATGAAAATACAGCCCTCTCTTCTGTAGCTGCTCACTCCCTGGAAAATCAAGCTGTTGGTTGGTGGATATCAACAGCAATCAATGAGCAATCTACCCATCCAAATTTATGCTCTTGTGATATAATGCACTGAAAGATGATAATATTTTAAATATTTTACTGAATGTTGAATCACTAGTGATGTTTCAAAATATATTAGTTCAGTAGAAAAAAAGACATAAATTCTTATCAAGATTTCTTAGTACAGTTTGGTATACCTCCCTTGCTACTCCCCCCCCTCCCTTGCATGGCCCTCCAAGGTATGTAATTTCTGTAGGGAAAAGTGCAGGGCAAAAAGCCAAAAACCAGGAAAGATCGCATTATGTTGTACTTCTGAAAACTAATCCATATCAGTTTTGCTGTGGCTTTTGTCAGGGGTCAGAGAAACTTTAATAAATTATCAAGAGTCTTCTTTCTGTTTGCATTAAAAAAAAAAAAGTCTCACCCTGTCATTACAGGTGGTGAGCATTACCCAACAGGCTATACCACCTTCCCATGACAAATGTACACTTTTGGTATGGCTTCAGTACAGCCTATCACTGATCTTCCAGTTGAGCTTTGTTGGCTCAACACAGGGACAGGAATGGCAGAGGGGAGGCAGGCACTGACTGCTGCATCCGCACTGGTGCTAAATGTCAGCTGGGATCTGTATTAAGTGTACATATATTCAATGCAGCAACACCAAATTTACTGATTACATTTTGGTACCTTTAAATTCAAATGAAAGCACACATAATAACAATATACTACCTTCTAAGTTTCCATCAATCATTTGTATACCAAGTTTCTAGTCCTATCTGCACTTTTTAGGGATTTTCTTAACCCTTTCCTGGTCTCTCATTTAATTCCTTAAGTGTTATTACTGCTATTTCTGATCTTCATATATAGTTATCTATTTAAGGTTCCTGTAAGTATTTTGACAGTAGACCTTGTAAATTGAACTGACTATGGGCAAATTCATTAGATCAAACCTAAGACAGCACTTCATAACTTGTCAATCACATATATCTTTTTGGTTTAGATAGTTCTCCCTTCCCATCTGTTTTGGTTTCCTCTGGGTGTTACATGAAAGGAGAAGAGAAACGGTTCTTTTTTTTGTGCTGTAAGTCTCCACTTTGGAGAGGGAAACTACTGAGTACACAGACTTTGGATAGTGTCACCTCTGTCAAGAAAGGTCACTTACTGCAGTTGGGACACCCATTGCTGTATGTCTGCCACTTAAGTCAGACAAGCTGATTTGGGTCAAATAAACTATGGAAAAAAGCTTACAAGAGGCAGAATCTCACACTTGCTCTCTTTGTAGTGGCAATTATCTGGCTTAGTTCCTAGAAAAGGGGCAGCTCAAGCTGCTGTCTTCCCCACTTGCTTTAAAAAACAGGAAGCTGTAAGAAAGCTGGATCCTCTTTTTCGGCAAGAAAATCTAGCTATCACCAGCTCTTACATTTGACTGTGGAAATCGCTGTGTAACCAGCCTTGGGGAACCGATGCCAGGGAGAAAGCATGGCATTTTTTTTCTAAGCACTCTTAACTGCTAAAAACGTAGGTTGAAATTAGCATAGAAAGCTCAGGGATCAGGGCTGCACGGTGCAGGGAGGCGGGAGCTGGCCCCACTATCGGCCCACCCCGGACTGAGGGCGGCAGTGCTGGCTCGGGCTGATAAATGTCGGTGAGCCCCGCGCCCCGAATCGGCCCCTGCTGAAGTAGGGGGCTGTGTTTTGTCCGCTGCGGCTCTGCCCCAAGCCTCTTTACCCGAGGTGGGGCTGGGCTGAGGGCAGGTGACTGCAGGGAGTTCGGTTTACCCCGGGGAGAAGCCTAAGTCGGCCGGTGCTGGTTCCTCTCCTGCCAAAGAAGGCAGCTCCCGAGATCGGGAAAAGCCCTCGGGCCAAAGGGCGCAGCCGAGCCATGCCGCGCCCAGGCCGCCCTCCTGCCGCCGCGGAGCCGACAGCTGAGGGTCTTTACCGCGTACCGCCGCCATCTTGCGGCTGATCCCTCCCATCCGCCGGCCTCTGCCGTGCAGCCAGGCAGCTGTGTCCGCCCTCGGGTCCTGCTCGGCGCGGCTGGGCGCCGGCACGGGCCTGGTCTCCACGGCAGCGGGGGCGGTGCGCGGCCGCGGAGCTTCCCCCACACCTCCCGGGGCGTCGGTCCCGGTGCCGGCCACGCCGAAGGCAGAGCCTCCTGCGAGTGCCGGGCTGGCGGGGCGGGCCGGGGCGTGACAGGCCGGGCCAGCCCTCCCCTCCTGGGCCTTGGTACCGGCGGCCTCGGCCTTGGAGAGGTTCTCACCTTGGCAGAGTACAAATCCTCTATAGGTACACTGTGCAGAGGCGCCTGCCAAAGCCTCAGTAGGTAAGGTGCCTGCTCCTTCCCCCGACTTCTGGCTTGATTTTCTAATGAGGCAGCTGTCACACAGGACAGTGCTGTTATCTCTCGGGTGAGTGAAAATGCTGTGTGCTCATAGCTGAGGTGACCATGGAAAGGAGAGCAATCATGGGCAAGAAGGGGGCAGGTGAGAGATGTTGGTTTTGTTGTGGCTTTCTCGCTGTTAAGTCAAAGGACGTTTTATAGCTTTTGGCAAGTGTGGTGAGTGAGGTGTATTTTAAAGGGTGCTGACAGTGAAATGTAACCTGTCTTTTGAAAAATGTTCTGCTCTTTGCTTCAAATATGTATGTTGACAAACCCTAAGATGAGCCTAATTGAAAATTAAGGGGAGGTATGTATTCCATTTGTTTTTCTGGCATGATATATTGTGCTGTTGGCAATTGTTGCTTCATTTACTCGTCTGAACACCTGCATTGGCAAATTTGGATGTAGCTCTGAGTGTAGCGGTTGCAAACTCTGCCAGTCGCATGCTCGGGGCAGGCCAAGACATCGCTGGGTTTCCTGCACACACCGCTTCCCCCACTGCTGCCCTGTCCAAGTGCTTTCTTGTAATGACAGTGTAGGAAAAAAAACTGAAAATGGAAATGTAAACTTCAAAAAACAACGGCTCAGAGACACTTAAGGTCTGATATTGTAGCGTTGCCTGGATTTCAGACTGTCTTCGTGGGTTAAATGCTGTTACAATATTGTCCTCCATCTGCTTTCTTAGCCCAGTAAAAATTGCAGTTAACTTGCAAGAATAGGAACTGCAGTAATCACTTCTTCCAACTTAGTTTTATTATTATAACTGTCTAAAGTTGCTTCTTCTTGCTGTACAAACTTTTACACAAAAATGCATATAGTGCATTCTTACCTGAGCTCAGAATAAGGTGCTAGAGCTGCCAGGAACCATAACTCTTCCTGACCCGATTCTGCTTTCAGCCTGTATAAAATAATGTGTCATCTGAGGGATGTTTTTACATTGCATTGAAGTAGGAAATGAGGTCACACTGTGGGATGTAATTTATGAACAATGTGCACAGTTCACCATTGTCACCAGAATTATTATGAGAGTGATTGTCAGCAGAAAGTTTGAGAGACCGGAGAGAAGGTTTAAGTTGAGGCATCTCCTATTCTCTTGTACTGTCCTTGCCTTTCACTAGAAAAAAATGAAAGGGATTTTCCTCTTGGTAGAGGAGACTTATTTCAATACTCAGAGAGGAACCTGATGTTGCTCACAGGTGCTGGAGAAATGAGTTTCTGGTCTGGTGAATTTTAACACTTTACAAATATTGATAACCTAGGAGAGAAGTGGGCAAATATCACTGCTCTGGTTTGTTTCACGGGAATTGTAAACTGGACTTGTTCCTTGCTCTCTATTGTTGGTCTTCATAGCAGGTTTCATCTGCTGGTTGCCCTGTCTTTCCTTACAGATGCAATCTGGCTGCAAGCAGCTATGCTCAACACATTTGATAGTAGATGAGGCAGTGTTATTCCTAACACCTTTGTCTTTATTGGCTTGTAGTTCCCAACAATGAAGCTGTGGTTGAATTTTCAAGGATTCAAATCTCAATCCCTGAAGGGATAACCACAAATTACGTCCTATGGAGTTAAAGCTAAGTGCTTGCCTTTGAAACTGTGTTGTATTTCCTTATTATAGTGTCATTTGACTAGTTAATTTGATACTTTTACTGTAAGAACAGATTAGTTTCTTTGTAGAATGTATAAGGTACTGATTTTGCATTAGATCAGTATCTTCAGTTTCATCAAAAACTATGAAGACATTTTTGCTCATGTGAGATGCTAGTTTGAATTAAGCCCTACGTGTGATAAAACTGTATGTTAGATCTGTGGTTAGTCATTACACAGTCTCACAACAGTTACATAAATGCATGTACCCTGTAAAGCAAAAGGGTATGAACGATGTGTGCACTCTGTAAAGCAGCACACTGTACAGGAGCTTGCATTTCTGGAAATTACCCACTGCTCTGCACTAGATAACCTGTGTAAATGGGAATGCTCTGGGATGTGTGCATCTCTGGAGCTGAAAGGATGATTCACTCACAGCCTTCTAAGGATTGTCAGTAGCAGCTTTTACTGTGATGCAGTTTCTCTCTGAGAACCATGTAGTTCACCAAAAATTGGGCCTTACTGACTTCACATGGTCCCTTGTAATGAAGTTAAGGGTGAAGATAGCCTGAAGGAAAGCTGCAGGAATACTTGTGGCACTTCACAAAAGCTGGTTATAGGATGTGTGGGTATGTACCCATGTGAGTTTGGATCTAGTAGGGAAGATAAAAGATTTAGCATGTGCTGCTGACTGATGGAACTAGAGTCAGTTTTCTGCATTTTTATTTAATGCCTGAATTATAAAATTGAGACAAGGGCACATCTGTATTTTGTAGAGAATTTGATGAGGAGAAATAATAATTTTAATAAAGAGGGAAGAGAGGTGTTTAATAAATTTGGGCACAATTTTGGTTTAAAAATACAGGCTTGTGTAGCTATATTGATAGACTTGTACCTGTGAAGGCTTAGTCTGAGCAAGCAAAAAGGCTGGATAGATCAAATTGCTTAGAGAGGAAAGAGACGTTATAGTGGTTAAAGTCCTTCTCACTATATAACTGTATGCAGACTGTGGCTTTTGTGAGTAAAAGTTTCACAAAACAAATTCCGTTGGTAGCATTCATATGGTGGTAAGAGATAGAGCCTTGGATGAGAAAGCACAGAGGTTGAGAAGGAATGATAGAACATGCATAAAAGTGAGCACAGGGAAGCAGAGGTGAACAACAAGAGTTAAAGAGGAGTCAGAGATTGTATTTAAATAGTGGGATTTCAAAGTATTTTATTGTGAAGGAAAAAGAACCAAGTGGGACATGGTTTAGGTGAGACCCGCAACAAAGATATGCTGTGGCAAACAAAAGGAGTTGGAAAAGAAATAAAAAAAATTGTTGAAAGTAAAGACTATGTGAAAGTTGTAGTTGGGAATTGATAGTGAACTGAGGAGGTAGGGAAGATTACAGGCTGCTGAGGATGTAAAAAGTCTTGGGCTTTTCTGTTGGAGAGTTAACTGGTAACAGTGGTTCAGGAAAGTGAGGTATATACACTGAGAACTTAGTAATTACTGTTTGTTGAGACAATCTTTGGAAAGTGCTGAAGGGTTTTAATTTGGTTGAAATGATGTTCAGATGCTAGTATAGTAACAAAAAAATAATAAAATTCTTCTTGTATCTTCTCTCCTTCCAACAGAGTTTTTGCTTTTTGAATGCCTAATCTACATTCAGTTTTAATGTTTCAGTGTTATCCTCAAATTTCTTGGGGGGATTTTTAGCCTCCATCAGTTGTCTTCTTGAATTGTGTAGAGTTATGAGAATATGATGTATGTGTGGAATGCTTTTTTAGCATTCTTTCTCATAATCGCTTCTCTTTAGCTACTTATTTGTCCCATTATATTTTGTAATAATATTTGTACTTATAAGTGTAATCTCTTCTGTCACCAAGTCTAATACCATAAATACTCAAAATCACTATTTTTGGAAGTTAATAAATATTTTTGTTTCTTTTACAGATGAGATCATTTCATACTCTTGACCACCAAGAGGTGGTAAAAGGAAATGGATAACTATTCAGACTTCAACACAAAGAACATGTCATCTTCAGCTAATATGTCTATTTCTTTGCCTACACAAGTTGGACTCAATTCCACCAGTGGTACTCCTTCCATGTCAATAAGCAGGCTTTTCCCAGCCTTGTTAGAATGCTTTGGAATAATTCTTTGTGGCTACATAGCTGGAAGAGCCAACATTATCACATCAACTCAGGCCAAAGGACTGGGAAATTTTGTGTCCCGTTTTGCACTCCCAGCTCTCCTGTTCAAAAACATGGTGGTACTGAACTTTTCCAATGTGAACTGGTCGTTCCTGTACAGCATTCTGATTGCCAAAGCTGCTGTGTTTTTCTTAGTCTGCATTTTAACATTGCTGGTGGCCAACCCTGAGAACCGGTTTAGCAAAGCAGGTTTGTTCCCTATATTTGCTACACAAAGCAATGACTTTGCACTGGGATATCCTATAGGTGAGTATGTTTTCTTCTTTAAAATGATTTCTTAGTTTTATAGACATGTTTGCTTTTCTTTTTCCTTAATTTGAAATAGACTTAACTGAAGTTATGAGCTATCAAAGCCATTTCTCACATTTCTTGATCTCAGACCATGTACTTTATAGTGAGGGAAGAAAACTGTTAGCTGGTATGAATGAGACAGAATGTAAAACAATCCAGCTATTGTTGTCTATGTGATTTTGTCATGTTGAAATAACTCAAAAAATAAATTAAAATCTAATTTCAAAATTGATATAATTTGCCTTACGCTTACTGCAGAAAATTTTCCTTAACAGTTTTTCCCATAAGACCAAAATTCCTTGTTTTGCAGAGTATGATCCTGTACCTGAGACCCTTCATATAGCTGTAGTGGGGTTTTTTACTGATTTGACATTACCTCTTGGTTTAGATCAGAGAAAACCAAAATCCATGATGTAGGTGTCCACTGGTTGTGGAGTGTGTGGGAAAAACTTTAAATATGTTGCAAAGAAACTATTTTTGTGCTACTTCACATAATTTATGTAGCAAATAGTTTCATCTCTTACTATTCTGTTGTGGCCAGGAGACTTGCTTTAAGGTATAATCTTGAAAGAAATCCATCTTTTAGTATCAAGATTGCTGTATGATACGTGGTAACTTGCATTTGTGTGTGTCAAATCAGAATTTTATGTGGCTGTGGTGGCATTCTTGAGATGTGTAATTAATGACCAGTCCAGCGGAGCTAAAACCCAAAGAAAACAGACACATTTGGAGTGTAACTTGTGTGGCTGTGACTCTTATTCTTCTAAGTATGCATTCTGACTTCACTGTCAGTCATTAAACTTAATTTCATCCCAATCTGAGAGACTATTATTATTTTTCTCCTTTTTGATCAACAAGGTTGGGGGGTTTTTTTCCATTTATAGGAATAGGTTTTTGTAATGGTATGTTAATATGCTTAGTATGACACTAAGGAAGAGATTTAGAGATGTGTCATGCTTCTCACACCTGCTGCTGTCTGAATTGCAGTACTTTTTGCCTGCCTTGGGAGGGTCTTTTTTTGCCAATTTAGCCTTCAGTGTTGCCTCTTCCCAGGCTGACCCATGTGGCTGGTATGGGAGTTCATACTGCACGTATTGTCATCTTCCAAATACACCTTGGATAGGAGGCATCTGGAGACAATGCCTGGGCTACGTTTTGTTTGCTGCTAAAGTGCTCTGTGCCTCTTAAATTCTCTTTAGATTACTCTTACCGTCTAGTAAATGTTAAAAACAAAAACAAAGCAAGCAAGTTTTTCTAGCAAAGCAAAAAGCACAAGCTTTGATTACAGAATTGAAAATACAATTACAAAAGACAAGTTCAATTCCAGATTATATGTAACAACAAGTAGCTCTATATTTTAGATCACTAGAGGAGTTGGCAGTTTCTTTCTCCCTGTTCAAGGGCAGCATGCTCAGGAGAGTCTTGATTCTTTCTTACTTTATTCAAATTTGCTGGATATGTATAAATGATTAATATATCCCATTTCCCTCAGTTGCATCTCTGGAGATTTATTCCTTGAGAGAAATCAGAAGTGTATCACAAATAGGGCTCTGAGGGTTACATCTGTTTCTTGGTACTGAATTAAAATACCAATTAAAAGATTTTATTTTGAGGTTGTTTGAACACATTTCCAATGTATCCTAGTTAAAATATTCTTTCTACTTTGAATGACTTTCTTGTCAGATTTCTTTTTTCAAGTATTTATTGATTTTATAAGATATGATTCATATTTTTCCTATGTACAATCTGGTAAATTCTAAACATTTAGTTCATTAAGAGCTTTAGTGCAATATTTAATGCAACAGTAACACTGTAGGTGCTTAAGGCTTTTTATTTCTCAGAGTGGCTTATTTCCTTTCCAGTCCTTTCCCTTCTCACATCCCCAAACGTTCACCAGTTCATGGTTCATGCTGCCGTGTGTGCAAACCTTTTACTGCTAGTGGCTTTTTTGAAGTGTTTGGAGGACTAGGCAACAATTAATGCCTTGCTTATTCCTTCTGTGTATGGTGATAGGCAGGGTTTTGCACAAAACCTGATCTTTAATGGAAATATTTTTTTAAGGCTGCTTCTATTGAAATTTGTAAAGGAAAAAATGGTATTGGCAAATCTCTGTATTACAATAACTATATAAAAAGGCAGTTTATTTCTTAAATAGCATCCTGAGCTTTCATCCCATGTAATTTCTTTAGTAACCACTATATTGGTGTTTGCTGTTTAACAAAGAATTACACATATGAAAATTTAAATGCAGGTTACGTTTTCATAAATCACCACCCAATTTTTCTCTAATCACTCGTATAACAGTTCTACTCTACAAAATGATAAGGTAAAACCTAACTGGTACAGAGGTTAGGTAGCATGCACAGATATCTGACACAAATAGAATTGCCATGATAGACAGCTTTGTCTGTTTGGTTTTTATTACTGGATGAGATGATACAACTCTAAAAGAACATCTTCATCTGCTTTCCAGTGCTGTATTGTTAAAACACAGGTATAGCAAAGTGTTGTATGGAGGATGGCTCACTTACCACGACTTTAATGGTGCTGTTTTAAGCATGAACAACCAGTTTGTGATTTATATGTAATTTTGAGCAGCTGGGACATGGAGAATTGATTTTTCTAAAAAGTATTAAAATATCTTTGATTCCAGTTTCTTGTTATTATCAGCAAGCAGGCTTCTGGATTTAAATAAAAAGAAAATGTTTCATCAGAGAAAGAAGTTGTGGATTATTTTCACTGTTCCTTAAGAGTGATATTTTTTATTTGTTTTTAGTTGGTTGGTTGGTTGGGTGTTTTTCCCCTACCTATTGTCTCTGTAATCTCCATTGATTTCACTGTTTGCTACCCAGGAAAATGCGCTGTGACTTCGTGCATTAGTTAAAGTACTACAGACCTTTATATACAGTTTCATTTTGAAAAAAAAAAACATACATTTTTTCACTTGGATGTTATTTGCACATGAGTTGTGCAAAGCTCTAAGATTTGAGGATTTAGGAAAAAAAATATTTTAAAAGTGTCCATTGTGTTTAAAGTGATTTTATTTATCAGAATATATTTAATGTTTAAAACTCGCTTGTTAAATGCGGTAACTAACCATAAACCTCAGTGGTTCATTCAGGATTGTAAGGCAGGTGGCTCTTGTGTATTTCCTTTAATCATGGCCTATAAGAGTAAAAGCATCTTTAGTGCATTTTCTTATATATTGGCAATCAAGTAATTGAGAATATTGGTTTATTCAATCTAAAGAGGAGGCTGTTTACAGTAACTGAAGATTTAGCACTTCATAGATCACATCATTCCAGATGTTTGAATAAACAAAGCAAAATGTTTTTGATTTTAAAAAATGCATTTATGAGGGAAACCGTTTTCAGAAAAAGACCAGGTTTAGTATATGGGGAAATTGAATTATCTGCAACAGTTGTCTGCTTAGTGATCTTAGCACTCAAAATGCTAAATAAAGTTTAAGTTATCCCATAGAAAGGTCTAATAGGTGTCTTTATGAAGTAATGCTTCCTTTTTAAAATATTCTTTGTAGTACAATTGCACCTCTATATTAAGATAATTTTACTTGGGGAGGAACGTCTATCAATATGTTAAAGGTAAGTGTAGGGAGTATGGAGCCAGACTCTTCTCAATGTCATCCAATGACAGAACAAGAGGCAATGGGAGCAAGTTGGAGCACAAGAGGTTTAGGGTAAACACAAGGAAAAACTTTTTCCCAGTGAGGGTGACAGAGCTTTGGAACAGGCTCCCCGGGGAGGTTGTGGAGTCTCCATCTCTGGAGACTCTTAAGACCCGCCTGGATGTGTTCCTATGTGACTTAGTCTAGGGGATCCTGCTTTGGCAGGGGGGTTGGACTAGATGATCTTCTAGGTCCCTTCAAACCCTTAACATTCTGTGATTCTGTAATGTATTTCTAACTAGGCTAGGAAAAACTAAAATGGAAATAATAACTTTGTGTATTTCTGATAATTATTGGAAATAATAACATTAAAAGGCAAATAAAAGATAATATCCTACCTTTAAAGCATTGGCGTTTTTAAATTCTTCCTAGAATGGAATCTTGTGTGTCTTACCAGAGTCTTTTGATGAGTTTTGAAGTGGTGTTAGCACGAACTTGAAATAAGGAACAATTCCACCTTTCTACTTTGACTCAAGTATGTAGTAGCAATGAAGATATGTTCACAATTTAAAGTTCTATGAGGGACCAGAACTACAGTGATAACTCTTGTCCTGAGTTTTCTGGGGAGGAAAAGCAGTTAAGAAATTCAGCATTTGAGATCACTCGGAGGGCACATGGGATTGTTATTTGTATATTTATTTATTTATTTCTGTAAATGTTGAATATTCATAGAATTATTAAATAGTGTGGGATAGTTAATCTTTGGTCTTTAATGTGTTCATTAGGTGACTGTGGCCTGATGCTAATGGGGCATACTTCTTTTAAAGCATCATCTTATGTTGATTGCAAATGCAGCTACTTTGAAAGTATAATGAAGTAAATAAATTTTCTCTAGTTTTCAGACAGCAAAACTTAATTTCAATATTAATGTATTTTTGTAGCAGAATGTTTTCACTCATCACTTTTCATTTCCTGTCTTCTAGTTGAAGCTTTATATCAAACCACTTACCCAGAGTATCTCCAGTACATTTACCTAGTGGCTCCAATATCTCTCATGATGCTAAACCCTCTGGGGTTTATCTTCTGTGAAATCCAGAAGTGGAGGGACAATCGCACTATGTCACAGAGCAAAATCAAAATAGTGGGCCTAGCACTCCTTCGAGTTTTGCAGAACCCAATTGTATTCATGGTCTTCATAGGAATTGCCTCAAACTTTATTCTTGGCCAGAAAATTCCTGCATACCTTGAAAGCTTCCTTGATGGACTGGGCAGTTCATTTTCTGGCTCTGCACTTTTTTATCTTGGACTAACTATGGTGGGACAAACAAAAAAACTGACAAAGAGTATGTTTGTTGCACTGATCCTTCTCATCACAGCCAAACTGTAAGTCTGTTTTATGTATTACTATGATTTTGTTCTTGTAAATATTTTAAGCTCTGAATACCATGGTCAGATGGCTTTTGTTTCAAAATCATTACAGTGATATTGTGTTTCACTTCTAATATTTGTCATGACTCTGATAGTGTACAAATGTAACATTTTAAAGGAAATTTAGCAGACTGCAAAGATGTTGGGCTCTGCAGAGAAAAAAAATTAGGGATACTGTGGCTTCATGGACTGCTTGCAGGCTCTGGCACAAATTGGGTGTTTGGGGAATTACTGGCTTAAAATTCACTAGTTAAATAGTTAGACAAGAGTGAGTTTGTGATTTTATTAGTATTTGTATTTTCTTTGGATTACATGATACATCTCTAAGTTGGTTGTTTTTTCTTGCTTTGTCTATAAATCTTTGAAACTGCTATCTTGGAAGAGCTTAAGAATGGTCACTTTACACTCTTAAACTGGCTGACTTTTAAACATGAATAAATTACAATTTGTATTTAAAACTTCTGCCGCCATTATCTTCCCCCGAATATATCTCAGGTACTGGTGAACTAAATATTGCATTTGCCACAGAGCTACAGTTAACAGAACTGTTTGGTGGTGAAGTTCCTACTGTAAAATTTGAAGATGCATTTGAATATCCATACAGCTAACTAGCAAACTTAAAGGCCTAGACTGTAAACCAGCTCAATAGCAAATTTTCTAAGAGAAAAAATATTTTTAATGTTACCATTGTGCTTATGTGAATTTATGTAATTAAGTTGTGTAAGGCTTACGTAGTGAGTCTATCTGAGACTGAAGTGTTGCTAAAGGCAAACAAAATAGCATTAGTGCAGGAGTCTTTTTGTGGGCCAAAATTTTCAGAATGGATATTTAAGCTTGAGCCCTTGTTATATTTCAGCTTGCAGAAAGGTGGTCTAAGTTTCAAAGCTGCTGACTGACAATATAGCTACTATTACTTTAAAGGTTGAAAAATAAGGTTTTAAAAAATACTTTACTTTTATAAATCTGAGTTTTATACAAAGCACAGTCAGAGAATGTGCTGATATCCCAGTATTTGTTGCCATTTTTACCTGTATTTTTCTGTATGGGTTTTTTGGTTTAACTTCTAACAAATTTTTAAGCAGCTGGTAAACATCATGGTAAATTAAAGGTAGTCATTCAAAGTGATGTCAGTAGTTAGCTATTAATAAATAGTATTCAGACAAGTCTTCCATTTCCTTTTGGTTCATTTTCTAAGTAAAGAAGTAGCTCGTAATGTTGTTTTAATTACTTTTCCCTCCTCTCTTTTCAGACTTATGATGCCATTTCTCTGTAGAGAAATGGTAGAACTCTTGGACAAGAGTGACAGCATGATCAACCATACCAGTTTATCAAACTATGCATTTCTTTATGGAGTTTTTCCAGCAGCACCTGGTGTCGCAATATTTGCAAGTCAATTTAATATGGAAGTAGGAATTGTATGTAGTTAGCTTTTCCCAAACATGTACTAACTTTGAGCTTAACTTTATTGATGAAATAAGTAAATAAATAGGCTTGATGTATTTGCTTTTCTGTTGTATAGACTCCTTAGATTTACTTGTAGTCCCTACATCTCAAATATAAATTATATTTCAGATTATTAAGCAAAGTTCTATTTCCTCATAAATCAAGTGTCTTTATAGTCCTCATACTTTTCATGTTCATGACTCTAATAGGAGCAACTAGCATAATTTTAGATTAAAAAAACTCGTATCTTTATTGTGGGTTTGTTGATTTTGGTTTTGTTGTCGGTTGGTTGGGGTTTTTTTCAAAGACCATATCTTTGAGCTCTGTTTTTGTAGGAAAAAACAGAAATGATGTTACTGACTTCAGTAAGAAGTGTTAACTTAATGCTGAAATTTTACAGAACTTATGCTTTTAACTGATTGTGTTGCCTTTCAGCTAAATCTTGCAATAGAAATGTATTTTACTTTTCTTTATAGCAGAGGGTATAAATTATCTTTTCAAAATTTAATACAAATTTTATAACTGTTTTTTATTCACTTGAAGTTATATTAAAACATTCCTGTTGATTTCGTTGTTTTTAGTGATATCTATTTTTGGTTGTTTAGGTGTTGGTTTGGTTTTTTTTTAAGAAAAGAAAAAAAAAATAGGACACAGAAAGTAAACCTTACAAGATAGAATTTTGTGCCCAACAAACTTGGGAAATCTGTTTAAAACAGACATCTGTAGTATGAGTAACAATTCACACTTGATTATTCTGCAAATTCTAGAGAGCAGAACAACAATGAGAAACCAAAGTAGAAATCACTTAAATGTAAATATCTATGGTTCCTTCTCATGAATTGGTGCATATTAGTGTTTGCATAACTACCTGTTTGCAGGTAAAGTTATGGAAGTTGAATTTTCACTCTTAGACTGTAGTCATTAGTGTATTTGACATCCATGAAAAAGGTCTGTAAGTACTTGCAGCAGGGAACTCTATTGCTGCTATTTCACAAGCTTGTTAAAATTTTCAGTGAACTACATGTATAAAACAGGTACTTTCTGGCTCAAATTCTAAATACTTTTACAGAAACAACTGATTTGTTAAAAATCTATGTATATTTAATGCAAAGGTACAGGGTTTTTTTCCAGTGGTTGTATTCCTGAAAATAGATTATTTAGCTTGAGATCTGATTAACTTTGTTCTTGTTTCTTTTTTTACTTTTTTGCAGATTACCTCAGGCATGGTGATAAGCACTTTTGTGTCTGCACCTATAATGTATGTTTCTGCTTGGTTGCTGACCATTCCATCTATGGACCCCAACCCACTGGCATCTGCACTCCAAAACGTTAGCTTTGACATAAGTATTGTCAGCCTCATTTCTCTGGTAGGTGCTGATGAAGTGAAATACTAAAGCACTCTGGTGTGTCAGGGCAGTGTTAGTACATAGCAACAAATAGAGTAATAGTGAGACTCACATTTCCTCACCTTACCTGTTATAGAAGGATTAGGAAGGAGTTAAAGATCTTTTTGATTTAGTAGTGGGTCAGCTGGAAAGCTGCACTGTAGAGAAAGAGATGTAAGTGAATCAGAGCCCTGGTGAAAGGTTTTGTCCTTTTCGTTGTTGGTTGGGGTTTTTCTGTTGGGTTTGGTTGGGGTTTTTTTTTCTTGTTTGGTTTGTTTGTTTGCTTTTTTTTAATGAACAGAGTGTGGGGGAATAACAGCACGAGCTTACACCTTAGGGAATGATTACAACAAGCCATGTGAAGTGCTTGGATATCACAGTAATGAAGGCTGTATACAAACTTCAGCTCCAGAAATGTCAGTGAATATTTATTTAATGAAGTATTAATGAGTATTAATGAAAATGTTTAACTTGGAAGTTTTAATTTAGATTTATCAGATTCCTTTCCTAGAAATTCTCTTCTTAAAGAGTCCAGAAGTCCAATGTGAATTGTGTTTTATCATTATCGGCACTACAGATAACATGTTTGTTTGCTTTTTTGAAAATAAAGCCATCCTTGTTGGAAGCAGTTGGAATTTTCTCATCTCACTGAAGTCTTCTTGTCTTGAAACTGCCTCAAGGGAAGCCACAAGTGAATGGTGCCTTTTGCTGTTATAGATAATTTGGGGAGATTCAGAAGACAAAGGAGAAATTTTAAATACTAAATTGACAGGCTAGTCTGTTGTCATTTATGTCCTCAGAACAACCAAGCTTCTGCACCCTTAGAGATTCTTGGTGCTTCTTGGAAATATTTCACTATCATGAGAGCACAAAGATTTGTTGCTTTTTCTGGCCATAGTTGCTGAGGCATAGGGACTGGCAGCAGATGGTGTGGAGCTGGCTACAACAGTCGTGTTGCTAAGATAATTGTAAAGAAAATTTGTTGTATATTTAATTTCACCATAGTCTGCCAGAGTACTCCTCTTGTTCTTTTGGGGTTTTGTTTTACTCTCACATTCTTTTTTTTTTTTTTTTTTTTTTCTTGTTTATTACAGATCTGGTCTCTTATTGTTATTTTTCTAAGTAAGAAGTACAAACAACTTCCTCATATGATTACAACAAATCTACTTGTTGCTCAGGTCAGTAGTAAGAAGAATGCTGTTGTGTGAGATTTTGGTTTTTTTAAATTCTTACCATCTGTGGAAGGCAGGGGAATCTAATGTGAGACTTTTCTCAACAATTTATCTGACTTAAAATACAGCTTGAAAAACATTATAGGTGGTACTTCTAGTCTGGTTCTCAAACAGACCTATAAACCATCAGAATGGAGAGTGGCTTCTGAAATATACCTCTAGTTATTGCCTGTTGAGTGCACTTCTGTATCCATTCTTGCCACCCTGAAGTCGACAATAACAGGATCAGCAGCAGCGTGTGTTTGATTCTATGGTGACCTGATTCAAGGAGCTAAAGAGAACTAATCCCCATACTGAAGTGGCTTGCTGAGACATCAGAGAGGTGCCAGTGCTGGTACAAGGAGGGGGTGTGGGAATACATGGCTGATGGCTAGGGAAGGGCAAAGCCAAATAGCTCTGGATTAATTTTAATTGTTATTTAAAATGACAGTAAACTACAGAGTATGCCTTCTTTATTTCCTTTAAGTCAACTGCTGTTAAATGCAGTGAGAGCACCCTGTGCTGGTAATATATCTGTGTGGTAGTGCTTTCTGGAGTGCTCTGTAGTTTAAATAAAAGCCAATGACATATATAAAGTAAACTCTCTGAGGTCTGATCATAGAGTCACATTTGAAAAAAGTCATGCATGAGAGTTGCAGGTGCTTCTGATCTACAGCTGCAAAGTTAACTTCCACCTTAAAAAAAAAAAATCTGAACTATTGTGTTACTGTTTCTGTAATGTTTCAGCCTATCTTTTCAGATTCCTTCAGTACTAAAACTGTCCTATCTGCATTATTGCTGGGTGAAAACTTGTATAGCTGAACAACAACCTGTTGACTTCAGCTTCATGTTCAAATAGCTTCAGATAAATGGTTTGTACATAAGAAAAGCTTTATGTTTTACAATTATAAGATATATGAAGATTTTTTTTTTCGGACTTGGCTTACTCCAGGTTATCTAAGCTGTGGAATTGCTGCGAAAAAAATCCTCCTGAAAACAGGGTACTGTAGTCAGTGACATAACTGTGACACTAATTGTAGTGCTGTACAGCTTTACTGCTATGAGAACTATCCAATTGATAAAATCACACATCAGTGAATGTGAGGATGGAGTTTCACAGCTTGTTGTAGCTATATTATTTCACTGTGTTCGGTTTTCCTTGTCATCCCACTTTCCCAATTTAAAATATGGTATCTTGTCTTCCTTTCCAGTTCATCGCTTGCGTTGGAATGGTGGCATGGAACTTCATTGTTAAACAGAAAGACACCACCATGCAGATCCTCGTATTTATATTCCTCTACAGTGCCCTTTATAGCACCTACCTGTGGACAGGTATGATTTTTCTAGGCAGAACCTAGGTATGGTAATAAAAGATTAACAAACTGAAATAAATATATTCTACTCTTCAGAATAATGGTTCCCTTCACCGGTACATAGTTGTACCAGTATACCCAGTTGTAAGTGCAGCGGTAGCCACAGGGTGCTCAGCATCAGGCCCTGCTGCTGCTGTTGGAGGCTTGTGCCCAGGGCAGGTGGTGCCTTTGCTGGGTAGAGCACCACAGAAGGCAAGAACCTGCTCTTGAGGCAGCAACAATTACAGGAAGAGTAAATGTGGTGGGTTGCTGCCCTTAGCTCGTCAAAATCTTATTGATGATTTTTAATTAATGTGGAGTTAAAGATTTTAATTATTCAACTTTAAGCAGATTTTAAAACTTTGTGCCTCAAAAAAAAAGTAGGAAGTACCAAAGTAGCTTTAATATTTTTTCCCTCTGTCAACTGTAATTTCTAAAACCAGTGTGTGCATGTTCTGAAGGTGTAGATGGTTATGAAGGGATTACTTGAAAACTTGAAATAGGCAGATTGAAAGATGTGTCAGGAAGCTTGGAGAACCTTACATATATGATTAAGAAAGAGACTTTGGATATTCAGGAGACTTTTAAAATTGATCTTGAGACCAGAAATCTAAGGGTTTAATTCCTGTGGTGTTTTTGTGGAGTGAGTTGTGTTTAGCTAAAATAGGTAGCTCATGATTAGTATAGCCTAAAATAAATAACAAGATTTGCTTTAGAGTGGGGAATATTCATGAGCTTCTGAGTTATGGATAGAATAGGCAGTTCCAGAAGATACTCCCATATATAGTTTTAAATGTAAAAATATGTAAAACTTTTTTTGTTTATAAAGGACTAGTCAGTTTTAAAGAAATGATCTAATGGAATACATCATTATTACTTGGTTACTTAAGAGTGTCAGTGTAGAACAACTGCTGTTGATACCTTAAGAAATTTGGTTTTTGTCTTAAATATTCTTATGATGTCTTTTATATGCTCATGAAACTTTCTAAAGCATTTAGAAGTGGGCATTTGAGGAAATTCCAGGACATTTCATATTAATGTTTCATTATTAGCATAATTACTAAATATAATAAATGTTTCTATTTTATTTTCTTGGAATACAGCTAGAAAAACAAGTTTGGACTATTTGAAGTTCTGAGAAGAGTATCTTGGTTATTGAGCGGGTACATCATAGAGTTTCTAGACTCTGCATTTATCAGTTTTTAATAATAAACCAGGCATTTCTTATTGTTGTTTTTTTTAGGTTTTCTATCTTTCTCTTTATTTCTGTTGAGGAAGAGAGAAACAGTAAAGATTCCCATTGGGTTTATTATCACAGCTGGATGGGGGTAAGTTAATTCCAATGTTTCGCTCTAGAATTAGTGGAAGCATGAGAAATATATTACTTTATTCTTATTTTGCTCTTTTAGAGTCCCAACACTCCTGGTGGGAATCTTGCTGATTGTTGGTGAATGTAACAACACTAGTATTGACTCTGCCTTTTTCTATGGAAAACATCAGGTACAAATTTTTTCTGTCCCCACTGCTAGACTTCTGCCATGTCCAATGTATTACTGAGAAACTGTGCTCTCTGCTTCAGTAGCTTTCAGTCAAAGTATAAACTGCCATAATAACAGTATTGTTATAGAATACTTATAGATTGACACAAAACTGTATTTCTGTAATGAACCATGAGGAAAACTTTTTTGAACAAGGACCTTCATGCTTACGTGACTATGACTAAGAAAAAGAGGGAGTAGGCTTTCCAAAGAAAAGGCTTAGTAATGGTAATGAATTGCAGAGCCCTTTTCCTGGTGACTAATTTGTAGTCTCCCTTGATAATTATCTAAAATTATTACTATCCAATAGCTAATTAATGGCCTTTGGTCTGTAATGGATAGGATCTGCATTTCCTGTGTAGCAGTAACTGCTTGCACTGTGGGAGACTTCTCTGCACAATCATGGATTGAAAGTCCCTGAGCCTGAGCTACTTTTTTTACTAAGAAATCATTCCTCTTATCAGAGCATGTAAAGTGCACTAGCACAGTTGTCATGTTTCCTCCCTGTCTTTCTTAGAGATATAGAGGCTGTGAGTCTCTCAGGATTATTCACATGGTGCTTTCATAAGTGTTATATAGCCTCAGAGTGGACTCTGGGTGTCAGTAGCAGATGATTAGAAGGAAAAATTAATTAATAGGAACCTCCCCATTGGCGAAAGCATGGAAATTATTGCTGTGCCAGAGGGTGACACAAACACATTCCTCTTTGGAATTAAAAAGTACGTAAACAGAATTCAAACTGGAGCATTTATGATCCTGAGGGGAAAGATGATGATGATGATGATGATGATGATGATAAGGGGATGTTTTTGGATTGCATGGGAAATAGGGGTCCCTACTGAGAAAAAAAAAAAAAAGCTTGGTTATTTGGGCAAGGAAAATTAATTATTCTCATGTACTGATTGCTCTTTCAGTGCCACAAGATGCAAGAGCAGTAGATACAGAAACTCTGTCTTTTCCAGATGCATTTGTTAGTATATTTAGAAAAGCACAGAAGTTAGAAAGAAACATGCAACTGTTTTTGTATTCAAGTGTATTTTATTTTTCTTCTCTCTTAACAGATAATTACCACAGCAGTGATCCTGTTTGTCAGTATATTGCTGTCAGGTATCTCACTTATGTGCATGAACAGAAATAGGCAAGAGTCCAGTTATGAGGTATTGAACCCATACTCACCACGTAGCCAGGTGGTGGAGGTTGAAGTTGAGGGGAGTGAGGGGAATCAAGTTTCAGCTGCTGTGTCTCAGTCTTCTGCAGGATCTTCTGCACAAACTTCTCCAGGATCTTCTGTACAGACATCTGCAGAAAGAGGTAGAAAAAGTAAATACATGGCTTGGTATACAATAATATCATGTTCCAGTTTTAATTCTGACTTGGGAAAAGCAGTTGTTTACGCTGCCAAGTGATACAGAAGAACATTTAGATATAACTGCCGTATGATTTAGGTTTATGTTTTCAAGGAAAGTTTGGTAGTTAAGGTTGTAAGGGTGAGGGAAATGGGCAGGAAAAAAAATGCATGCATATAGTTTTTATGTAAATAGTGGTATCTTGATAGGGATGTGATAATGCAGTCTGCTAGGCATCTCAGATTGCTTACCCACTAAACTGTCTCTCTGCTGTATATAATATATTGTTATACTTGGAAAATAAATGATGGTTGTGAAGGAATCTAACTGTCCTGTTATTTTATATGCTTAATAGGTTGCTGCTCTTGTCAAACAACAAATGGTGAATTATCCTGTGCTAGAGAGAGCAAAGCAGTGTCAAATTCTGTTGAAAATAAGGTTCTTTCAATTGAGACAGGTAAACCAGTGGTGTCTTTCTTTTAATACTACAAACTCGTCCACAATATTTAGGTGTGTATTTCTCACAAAGAAACAGTTTGGGCTTTTGTTCTCTTGACTCTACTTGGATAACTTAGATTTCATATTAAATTCAAGTAGTAGGCATTTTGTTAGGTGTTTGCTCTCTTCTGTCTGATAGTTATCAGTAATCTAGACCTCTACCTTGTTTAGATGCTGGAAGTTGGATGCCTAACCCTGCTTTGCCTTGAGTTTTCAACTTAAACACACTTTTTTACATTCTCCTATTCACATCTTGTGTCTTCTGAAAAGGTCCTTGAAGCCTTTGTTATAATCACCTACATGTTTTGAATGAGAAACTTGAATGAGATCTAAAGGAGCGAGTACTTACTGCAGATTACAGCAAATGTAATGCTGCTGTATGATGAATGTCTAGGGGAGAGAGATGGAGAAAATTGACAAAGGGGGCCTTAGGAGTCACTGAAATTTAAAAAAATGGATCAAAGTGACTTTTCAGCACCTGATGGAAAACCACATGCTTTCCTTTTCTCTTTTACTTGTTATTGGTTTTTTGCATCCTTAACAAGGAAGTTCATATCATGCTTTGTCTGGATGCAACATAGCTATCAAAAAATCTAAATACTTCATACTGAAACATAGCTATGTTGACTCTGACAAAATGCTAGCTTTCCTCCTGTTGCCAACTATTCTATCGAAGTAATTCAGACAAGCATCAGAAGAATGTCTTCCAGTAATAGAGGAAGGCCAGTTTAATTTTCTTATCCTAAAAGATAAGGTACAAAACATCTTATGATGGAGTGGAAATTTTTTTCGAGCTGGTGAGTGAACACTTCAAAACAATAAATCAGTAAAAGCAAATTGTAATGGATACACTGAATAACTTTGGCTGCAATCATTACTAATCCTTCCACCACCCCATTGAACTGCTGTGACAGCTATCTGCTGCAAATTTTTAGGTATGTGCTTGCCAGGAAGATTTTCACTGCCACCTAGAGGAAGATACTAAGAATTCCTTAGAACTTTGTAACTGGAAAAGTGTCGGGTCTTTGTGTCTTTGGCTCTTTTAATTGAGAGAATTATGATGGTGTTCTGATATACCATGTTAAACATATGGTCACAGAAATAAACAGAATCAACAGAAATAAATATGGTTGATTGTTTGAAATAGATCTCGACAATGCTGAGATACAGAATAAAAACATTAGAGCTGACAGTATATTTGAAATATTAATTCCACAAATTAATTCTAAGTTTAAAAACTGTTCTGAGAAATGGCTAATTTTTCATTACCTCTAGTATTGTTATTTAAATATTTGCCACAACTTAAGTTTGCATTAAACCTTTGAAAGAAAACTTCTGTTGCAAAAAGTTTCCTCATTTTAGGAGCACATATAAACTACAGTTTCATTTGATAATAGATGTCTGAACAGATTATTGTCAAAACTAATATTTTGTATGTGTGACTTCAGTATAGATACTTGCAAGGTAACTTAACCCAGCAAGTTAGATTAACAAGTTTGTTCATTAAGTTCGTAAGTTAGAAGCCTAATGAAAAATTCTGGTTTTTTTTTCAGCTGATGAGTGTGTGAATCATTGCAGTGCTCAAACCTGTGTGTTGGCTCAAGAAGAACAGCTTCTACAGACTGGAGACAAACAGCTGGCCAGACATGTGCTGCTGTGCTTACTTCTTATTGTTGGCCTGTTTGCTGTAAATAATTTTTTCTCTCCATGTTGTTTTAAGTCATAGAGGTGGAATGATTTTTAGGAAAGCTATGTAGACAGTCCAGTAAAAATATTCCAATTACTCATGTTACAATTCATTAATTAGAGGCTTTATTTTTGTGCCTTACTAAAAGAGGGTTATCATAAAATGAATTTTTTGTGTCACACCATAAATTAAAGGCAAGTTAAGATTTTATTACTGATCAAGCTGCACTGGGGAGAACCCTAAAGGATGGAAAAAAGGAATTACATCTTTTTGTAATTAATTCATCACTACTGCCCCTCTTCCCATTTTCTCTAGAGCTAGTCTTTTTCCTTAGACAATAATCAATTAAAAATACAAAGTGAATTCTACTTCTGAAGGAGATTATACAAAAATTGTTCTCTCTGATCATGCTTAGATTTGGAACTGGGATTTCTCTGAGTTGCTGCAGTAATGAAGAGTAATATAAGACTTTATTTGAAACGGGAAAGTGCAATTTTGTTAGTTTTAGTGGTGGTCCAGAGACAGGGTATGATGCCAAGCATCACTACTGACTGGATCCCAGCTGTGAGGGTGGTTGCTCCTGTGTGGAAGTGTGAAATACCAGAATGTAATGCAGCAGAGATGTAATTGCAATTTTTAACTGTGGCAAAGATGAGAAGCAATTCTCTGAAGGTAATTCTCAAAGTTGAGCTGCTTGTGGATGACAATAAGGGAGGAAGTTTCACAATTTTTTTGAAGTGGAAAATACCATGACACAAATATGTGATACTGCAAAGCAGAACAGTATGTTAAAACTATGTAGTGTAATAGCTACTACTGTTGCTTTTCAGATTGTCTTAAATTACAAAATGGAAGTTTTTCCTCTTTCAGATTTCCTGTATCAAATATTCCATGCTAATATTTTTTGTTAACATCTATATTCAAGAGGTGTCCCAAATGTTAGTCTCTATTTTAGTTATATCTGAATGGTTACATAAATGACCAGATCAAAATTAATTCTTTAATGTGAGGAGTTTTTTCCCTTCTGTCAAGCATCTAAAATAGCTGCAGTGGTATGTGCTTCATCTTATCACAATCTTAACTATGCAGAAAATATGTAGAAAGCTAACCAGACCTAAAGACAAATACTGAAAATCTGTCTGGGCTAATATTGTCTCTGTTAGGTTGAATCCCTAAGTATACTTAAGGAGAGTTCCTTATGTAAACATGTAATGGGCAGAACCTCTATACTGGTATATTTTGCATTATTTTGTTTAAAAACAAACAAGCTATTCCCCTCTAGCTGTTAAACCTAACTAAAATGATATTTTAGAGGTGTTTTTAGTCCCCCTAATTTGTCTTCATCTGATTCCTTTATTAAGACACTGAAAATCATGCACGAATCTATTAGCTTGTGAAGAGTAAGGTAATGCTGTTGATTTTTATCAGTCAGGTTAGGTTTGTGGGTTTTGTTGTTGTTTCTTTTTTTCTTAACAGAATCTTTCCAGTTGTTTGTGGTGGCTGTTCAACCAGGAGCCTGGAAGGCTGTATGTGGAATTGCAGTTCTTCTGTGCTGTGTTTAATTTTGGTCAGGTACGGGTCCATATTTGTGCTGAATATGACTTTGTTAGTGGATGTTGCAACAGATGCTGTTACAGGTATTGCACATTTAGGTCCTCAGACAATGCCGAAGTTACCAGCTCCTTATCTTATTTTGCCTTTCTCAAGCTTTTTTCTTTTGCTTTGGTATCTATCTTATCATAATGCATGTCTTTTTTTTGTGTGTGTGAACATTTTCAGAAGTACAAATGACAACTGAATGTCAAATGCCTATGAACATTAAGTAGGATTTTAGCCTTTTTTGTGCAAGAAAGCTTCACTGGTATTGCTTCTGTGGAGTTACACTGGCATGAATAAGTGGTTGCAGGATGGCTACATGGTGATTCCTCTGTAAGGATTTAAGTTATTATCTATTCAATTTCAGTGACAGCACCATTAACTAATAGCTCATAGATAGACATGGAATTGTTCCAGCTGCACGTGGCCTATTTTAGTGCAAACTGACAAGGTAGCTTTGTTTATCTGGGAAGGTAGGAGTAAGGCTGTGTTACTGCACATACTAGAGGAGTGTTGTACAGATCCATGGACAGTTGTGCCTACAAGACACGACTTGTAGGCACGACTAATACTTAATACTGAGGTATCAAGTAATTATAGTAGTTTTGAAACAAAAGAAGCACAAAAAAATTAATTAGAGAGCATTGTAGCATTCAAATTACAGTTAAATCAGTTATTTTCTTGACATTAATAGAAGACATATAAATAACTGGCTATATAAGAATAGCCAGTTAGCCTTCAGTGTCAGGTAGTATCAGGTTTACCAAACACTTTCTTGAGGGGTTTCTTTGCTGTACTGTTATGTATTAATCACTCTTTTTGAGGTCCAAATGAAAAATGAAAGTAGAAACAAAATGCATTTTGAAGGACCTCTGGTGCATTTTCTGGGATATCTAGAGAAGAGTGATACTCTTCACAAGTATTTTGGCAATGAGCTTTGAACAATTTATTTCTGTTCTTTAGAAACTAAATGGTTTGTTTAATTTTGGGGTGTTTTTATATTTTTCCTCCAGGGGTTCATTTGCTTTGGCATTTTTGGCTTAGATAAGCATTTAATCATTCTGCCGTTCAAGCGAAGGTAAATATCTTTATTTACACTTGTACCTATAAACTTCATTATTAACAATAATAATTTTAAAGAGTATTGAGTGCTCAGTGCTGCTGCATTTCATTTCCTGTTTGTCTGATCTTCCAAATTAATTTTCTCTCCCAGTTGTGGGAAGCTAATTGTAGTTCATTGTGCATGAGATTTTATTGCTGTCCTAAGGACAGTCCCAAAGACAAAAATCCCCCAGGATCCCTATAGACGAAATCTTTGGCAAGTGATGGTGAGGTATGAGATTGAATCAAGGAGATGACAAATCTTCATGAATAATTTAATCTGATAACATTTTTATGAATGCTAAACCACTTTCTATCATCACTGTATTTAAGTCCTCTATTCATAACCTTAGGCATGTACTTTGTGTGGGTTGATGCTTTCCCTGTAGAGGCAAGTTGTACAAAGCCATCTTTACCTTGCAGCTAGCTGGCTGCAATGTACATCCAGCAGCTATAGCTGGCTCCCAACTACTCTTTGATTTTCCTTCTGACTGAGCCTGTAATAAAAACT
This sequence comes from Corythornis vintsioides, assembly GCA_025447755.1. Classification (NCBI taxonomy): domain Eukaryota; kingdom Metazoa; phylum Chordata; class Aves; order Coraciiformes; family Alcedinidae; genus Corythornis; species Corythornis vintsioides. Next base: position 39,422 of record JAOEGS010017541.1, read on the forward strand.
CTCAGTGTACAAAGGCCACACAAGTATATTAGGAAGATTGTATTGGGCACAAAAACAGTTGTAATAAGCTTCCTATGAGTTCCAGTCTGTTCTTTACAGTTTCCTTAAAAATGCCTCTGGTTGATCAACAACTGGGTGTCATTTTTTAATTTTCTTTTTTTTTTTTTAAGACTTGAATTTTTCTGGGGAGGAAGAGAAGCAGCAGGTCATAGAGATCCCTCTGTGCCTGAGGAAATCAGGATGACCTGTCAACAGTTTGTTCGTTATCATAGAGATCACTGTGTCAAAAGTATTGTCAGAGGCAGAAGGTAAGTTTCCTCCCTGCACATACAGCCTGTTACAAAGGTCAGAGCTCACCTTTTGGAAATAATGGAGTTTAATCTGTCTGTAGATGATTCCTGTTGTGGCATATTTGTACAAACCTCAAAGTGAGGATTAAGGGTTTAGCAGTAACAGAGGAATGTTTCAAGTCTCAAACTGAAACATTGAGGTGCAAGCTAACACTTGATCCCATCTAGGTTTTATATAAATTATCAAAGTTTTAGATCATTAAAGCTTTTCCCCAGTGTTTTTCATTTAGTGGTAGTTCAGGAAAGAAAAATCTTTCTGAAGAAATGTATATGATAATGACTCTGTGTGTCTCTAAGTCTGTCAAACTTCAATACCCTTCAAATTAATTTTTTAAATTTTTTTTTTTAGATTAAAAATGTGTCAGTATGTGTCTAAATGTAATAATCACCTTTTACAGGAGACAAAACTGTTGCAACTGGGAAAACATAAAAATCTGACATTTGTTGCTTCATTGTTTTAATATTATGTTTGTGTGGAAATAATTTCCTGTCTTATTTCTCCATGTGAGTTAAAAGAAACCTTATTTTAAATACTCACCTAATTTGATCCTATCCTCATTGATTTAAACATACTGTAACTGAGAGCTTGTAATCATGCACTTTTATTTATTTTCATTTTTGCTTCTCTGCTAATAGATGTTAACACTTGCTCTGTGATACTGCTGCTTTAAACTTAAAAAAAAAAAAATAGAGAAAGAAGTTTGGGTTTTGCTGCTTTGTGTAGCTGTTAATCATCCCCAGAAACCCTGCGGTTGGGTTCCACAGAGCAGATTTTAGATAACCAGAAACATTCATTGCTGCAGGTAAATTTCTGAATGGTACTTTTACTGCAAATAGGTAGATGTTAGTGGCATTGCCTCATAAATATGTAAAAGAAAATTAGTTTAACCTTGTTGTAAAGGTTTTCTTTATTTGTAGTACTGCCTGTGTGGTAAATATTTAAGTGGATGTGCAAGTTAAATGGTTTTGTTTATGGTATATGTAAGCAGTTAGCATCTGTTTAATGCTGTAGAGAAATTACAAAACTGAAGTGCAGGTTGAGTTTGTTGCAGAAGTGCTTATGTTAGTGAGTACATGGGAAGTATCCAAAAAAGATAATTACTACATAGTGTGTGTTTTTAGGAAAATTGCTACTTATGTTCACTGAAATTTATTTCATAATTTATTTCATACTTGCACATGCCTAAAATAACTTTGTATGAACATTTTGCTTCTCATTGAAGTGTCTATAGGAAAAAGTAGTGAACATTGGCATGTCCCCAAGATATAAAACTTGCAAAAGCTCTTCTAACATGTTCTTAACTATTATGATGTCTTTCCTTGTTTCCTGCTATTTTTCCTTGCCTTTCCCCATCGTGCAGTGGTGATACCAGATTTACAGAACATGTGGGTGAATCATTCCTTTGACATACAGGTGTGGTGCAAAGATCTCCACTGGCATCTTCTTTGGCTGTGACCTGGTGAACTGGCTCATGCAAGTTGGCCTTGCCTCTGACCGTGGTGAAGCTGTGATGTATGGAGACAGACTGATGAAAGGAGGTGTCATCCAGCATATTACGAATGAATTTGAATTTCGGGATGAATATCTGTATTACCGTTTCATTCCCAAGAGAGCAGCTGCAGCTGAAAGCCACTGACCTGACCATGGAGACAGAGGACAGGCAGTTGGGGGTGTGACCACCTCCTCTGCCTTCATCACTGAAATTGGAAGTATTCCATTCTCGGGGCTCACAGAGAATTGTGTTATTCTCTCTTGTGAAGTTAAAATATGTGGTTCTGCTTGTGTCTATTCTGAAGGAAATGGTAGCAACTGACAGTGAGTGATCCAACCAGGATGCAACTAGAGGAAAATAAAATGCTCTGGATTTAGAGCATTTTTTTTCCATTTTGAACAAAACAAATAGTAAAATGATGTGTGTCACTGTCATATTTACAGAGATATTATAACAGCAGCTTTAGTGATTGGTGCCACAATGAAAAAAAAAATTTGAATGAGAGGTTATTTTTCATGTTGCTCTATTTTTTCCTTATTTATTATCATGCATTATGAAATACTTGATTCTTGTCTACAGTGAGGCTTCCCTAGACTTTCCAGAAGGAGGATTTCTTCTGTCATACCCCAGGTTTTACTACTCTAGTTTAAGACCAGAAACTTTTTCTAGCTGTTTACAGCTCAGATGAGGTGGTTTGTTTCTCCCTTAAAGACAGAATCCCCTCTTTCTAAAAGCAGAATTGTTGTGAAGATGATTCCAAAGTAAGAGGACAAAAGCTGAGGAAATACTGAGTGGAATAAATAATGTTTTTGTACAAGCTGCCTGCATCTTAAAAACATAAAAATACTCACCATTCCCCCAAATTAGGGAATGGTATAATGGGACTTCATAGAAACTATTGGTTCAGAAGTTTTGCCTTACAGTGGTAATAACAGCTTTATCAAGAGTACATTTTTACCTACTAAAATGAGCCTATTAAGTTTAATTCAGAAGTGCCAGCCTAATATAAAGTTGTTCTAAAAGCCTTGGATACCTGTGCAAGTCAAGACAAAAAATGTATCAAATTATAAAACTTTCTAAATCAAGTACAATGACTTTTAAATCTAATATATAAAGGTTTGTAACTGAACACTCAAGTTGGGGTTTAGAGTAGGTAAAGATCCTAAAATTTTAGTATTGCTTGCATAATACAGATTTTTAATAAGCCTCAGGTATCCTCCTATGGTGATGAAATTGTTACTGTCATATAATTCAGGTTCCTGTTAATTGAGGGCCAAATGTGAGAACCTGTGTCTTTTGCAGTATTTTGAAAATGGTAAAGACAGACTGTACTAGTAACTGGTAGCCATTATGTTGTCCTTTTAAAACTGCAAGGACAGCATTTATCTATCTATATAAAAATTTTATATAGTGTGGGAAAGGAACCCAGGTATTAAAAAAATATTTTTTGCTTGATTATGAACAACTCATCTCATCCTGTTTTTAAAAAGGTCTTTAGCTTGCTTTTTTTTTTGTGCATAGATTTTTATTATAGCTACTTATACATTTACTTTTTATTAAGAATTAAAAGCTGTTTTTTGAAGCCTAAACTACTGTTCAAGAAACAATTGTTTTATGGTGGCTATAACTCCATGCAAAACTTATGTTGAAAAAATAATTTGTTTTACTGCCAGTCAGTCTTACTGCACTCCTGCACTGTGCACAGAAACATAACTGCATCCTACTGCATACATATGCTATACAAACTGACTAATGTTTTCCACATTTGACATTTGTATCAGCCTGTGGCCACAAAGGAAGAGAAGTCGCCTGTTTATATTGCAGCTGCTGAAGATGGCTACATCAAATATTTTTGAATAATTAGATATATGTGACTTCAGAGCAGAAGCCATAAGTATGTCTGGCCTCTAAATACTGTAATTTATAAATAAATCTGTTACTTGATTTCAGAGTTCTGAGCATTGATGTGAGGTGTGGGAGGGTTATGGGTTCATGTCAAGATTTACAAAAAATATGTTTTTCTGAGGGATTTGTTTAAGTGGCTCTTGGGTTTCAAATTTGGTATTTCTTAAATCCACCCCTGATGCTTTTTAAGTAGGCAGAGGACTCGTTAATAGGCAGTCACACAAAGATATCAGTTTTCATCTAAGAACAAACCTTTAGGAACATTTCACATTATCGTATACTTAGCAAATACAATTATTTCTAATTCTTCATATGTTCAAGAAGTTTATCTTAGGTCTCTTTTACAGTCCCATGCATAGTCATTGAGAGGCAGAAGTGCAAGAACATTTTCATCATGAAGTTCTGCCTTTGCTTTCTTTTTTTTTATGTCTCTGCTAATCCATTTGAACATGACTTACCTGTTTTAAGTAAGAAACTGCTGAAAATTTCTGCTTGGAGAAGGCTCCCTGTTACAAATCTAATGAAGAGAACATCTTAATTAACAACTGATACCAAATTCTGTTAGATTAACCATTACAATATTGTGACTGTTGACAACCTGATAGTCTGATGAGAGTCTATGGTGGTTAATAAATAGACTAAATAAACTAGGAATTAAATATGGCATATGATAATCTGTTTGTAAATCCCTGGGTACTTCTGGAAGCTAATATATTTTTAATTGCTTTAGAAAGTGAAATAAATCTTTTATCCAATAAGTACTTTCTTCCACTCAGGAGTGCTGGCAAATTTTAAAACAGCTGACAGTTTCATGCATGTTAATAGTTGATCTGCTGATGTGTGAATTTTTGGAGGTTGGCTTTGCTTTAAAGATGAGTGGTGAGGGGTGCAGTGATTTTTTATTTTGAAGGTAGATTAGTTTGGGTTAACACTCAAAGATATAAAACTTACGGTTTTCTAGATAGCAGTTTTAGAACATTTGTTTTTTTAAATAATGAACCTTCATAAAGTAGTAGAACTTTAAAATTATCTGTTAAAAGATGCATTTAGGGATTAAATACATGCAAAGGTTGCCCTCTAGAGGACATTCTGAATTTTATCGTCTTTTAATGTATGGTTGTGGGCAGGAGAGTTATTTATTCCTCCTGGTCACATCTTAATTTTCTCACAGTGCATATATTCTAGAAATCCCAGAAAAAAAAAAAAAAGGTACCAAAATATCCTGTACTCTGTTGGCTAACACTTGATAAATTTATATAGAACT